>DWPA01006390.1:0-11024 GCA_018251375.1 Calpodes ethlius
GTTATTTTTTTTTTCAATTATCCATTTTTGTATTAAATTTAATGTATTATCAAAACATTCTTATGATTTGAGATAGCCAAGTTTGTATGTAGTCTACAATAAAGGTAAAAAAATTACACAATTAAGTAAAATATTTCTTTTAAGTTAAAGAATGCTCTGCTGTAAAATAATCTATGTACGCAGGTCGCTAGTGTTCACGGATCTGACGCGTGGTCTATGGGACGACCGCGAGCGGCTACGCGAGGGGCTGGCGCACGCGGACGCGGCCGGCGCGGGCGTGCTGTCCGTGTCGCGGCTGCGGCAGTTGTTGCGCGCGCACCGCCTGCCGCTCAACACCGACCTCATGGACTGTATGCTGCATGTGTGAGTGGAGTAGAATAGTTTATTGCAGCTTTTTATATATTACTAGTCTTTCCCAACGCCTTCGCTCGCATTTTTTTTCTTTTAACAAAAAGTATCTTGACTTCCTTCAGTTCTCAGAGGATAATAGGTAACTGGTTAGTAATAGATATTGTTTGATGTTCTGTGTTGTGAGTAAAGTGATTTTTTTTTTATAAATTTTATCGTTTTGCTCTAAAAACTACTAAGTGGATGCTTTTCAAATTAATCATTGGACTCGTCTTACTAATTTGGTTCTACTCTATCTATCCATCCGTTCTAACTATTCTTTTCGCCACGTACAATATTGGGTACTGGGGTAAGTTTCGTTCTAAGATATTTCCAGAGCGCTATTACACGAGGTTCATAAAAAAGGTATAAAAATAGTTCTCCCTGAAGGCCAGCGTTGCATTAACGAGGTCCTTGATGTTTGTTTTTATCAGATTGGAAAAAGATGATGACTGCAATATACGATACGAGGATCTGATGTCCTTCTTGGATTTCCAAACTCGGCCCGTGGTTAACCTCACTGAAGGCGACTATCAAAAAGTAATTCGACATGCACCGCCAATCAAGGATGTTGAGGTATGTAAAGGAACAAAGCAGATAGAAATTCACTTGTGAACTTACCTCGAAGAATCGAAGATAAAAAAAAGCTTAATAAAATATATTTATTACATACGTTACCGTATATAAGTAAATAACTATTTGAGATCAAACTCACCGCTTTTAGAGTAAAATACTGTATTGTTTTTAAGCATTAAATTATTCTACTTTTAACAATATGTTAGTGTTATTTGTTAATAATTGAAGAAAATGTTCATTCTAATAATTGTCTTCAGATGTTCTATCTGATCAACAATATATGTTGTTTATTTTTTAAGATGTCTGAAAAACGAACAATAAGAACATTTTGATTTTATGCAAATGGCTACAATGAATGTCACTTTTATACTAGATTCTTCTTTGGATTGCATTGTTTGTGTTTTCTGCAATTCGCTTTCAAAATTTATATCCATAAAACAAAATATAAAGTGTAAAAATATACCAATTTGAAATCTTTTTCTTTGCAGTGCAAGCTATGGGCGGAAGCGGACACCTTGATACGCGAGGGCTACGTCAATTGGAACGCGTTCTTGTGTCAGTTAAACCTCGAACATTTAGTTAAAGAACAGACATAGATTATAGACAATGAGTAATAATTGTAATATTCGAGAACATATTTAACAAAAATTACTTATGTTTGGAGAGAAGTCAACTTATAATTTAACATTGCGTGATAGACTCGTAAATCATGGTTATAGGACGTTTAAAATAAATTAATTTGTAACAAATATTATTGAGGAACTCATGATAGCATTTTAATAGCTAATGTGTTGATGTTTTTTATTTGATTTTGCTTATTTATTACAATAATGAGCTTATGAATATTTTAGTGCGACTGTTAGTTTTTGAGACGATAATAAAACGATTTATTTCTTATTGATGTATTTTTTCTCAATATATACATTCCTTTTATTTCATTGTTACAATATTAGCGAAAGTCTGGTAACATAATTTAATTGCATATTCACTTATTAAAAATATATTTCGAATATAGATAACGTAATGACTTATACTAAATTTACAGTTTTACTGTTTTATTACACTCTTACATAACTTCTAGTCCTTAGTTAGTAGGGATCTGGCGTATTTACGACGCGCCTAAGCGCCTAAGTGCCTCATTTTGTATATGACCGAATGTATTTGGCGTAAGTCCACCAATCCGCACTTGACGGGCGTGGTGGGCTATGGCCTTTACCTCTCACATTGTATGAGGAGACCCGACCCCAGCAATGGGACAGTTATGGGTTGTGATGATGATGATTCGGTACAATTGCTTATGGCGTAATGAATTTTAAGTCAATTGAGGCTATCAATTGGGGCGTATTTACCCTTGTACTCATGTATTGGAATGCGGTTTAATAAACAAGACGTAATTACATAGTTAGCCAAGCTAAGTGAGTTTATTAGTGGTTCTTTGGGCACAAGTAACTTATTGATGACATACAAGCTCGCACGAGCCGTAGATACGCCTTATCCTTAACCACACAGGACTACAAAGGCACTACGAGTAACATATATAATATAGACATTATTGTATAGTTTAACATTGGAACTTTTAATTAAAACTTTTGAATACAGTAATTGATTAAAAAAAACAATGTATAGGTACTGTCTCAGGAAAAAAAGTAGGATTTTTTACGTATTAGACAACCAACTGAGCAGTCACGTAACAGTAACGACGACCGCCGTCTACGAACTTTCATAATCTACTTGCGACATGTAAGTCTTAACGCGTTAATTATCGCGTTAAAATGACAAAGTGGTAGCATTTACGTGTTAATGAACATACTAATTAAGGGGAAGAATAATTTATAAAGAACTCCATTTACGTAGCCAAGCATTTAACACGTTAATTTTATCGTGATGATTAACGTGATTATTGTTATTGACATTAACGCTATCACAGGTATGGCAGAGACATAATAATTAAAAGGTTGAAATTGTTCCGTTTCTACTTGATTCGCATTGTATGTGTATAAAAATAGTAATAATCACTTCAATTATAAATTTAATATATCTAGACCACAGCAACCGAGTTATAAAACATCTCAAATTATTATAACATACCTACCCTTTTACCATCCCATAATACTGTGGTTTAATTAGTAAATCTTATAATAATATTCTAATACACTTACGTTTTGAAGGACTGGACTCACTTGTTTGTATACATAATTTACCTAATTAGTTCTACAAAATTATATGCAATAAATAACTTAAGGCTAAGTATTAACTTCTACATGACTTCATACTAGCTTAAAATTAGTATTGTAGGAAAAAATACTTATTTGCAAAACTTTGTACTAACTTCAATATTTGAAAAAGAATTTCTTTCATATTTATATGCGTATAAAAAGCGATATTTAAATAAATTTTATAATAAAATATTAAATAATTATTGTCGTAAGAATTTCAAAAATATTTCGATTCGAAAAGTTTTTTTTTAATGATGTCATATATGAAGTTGCACCAGTTTCATCAATGAAGGTTCGTCAAGTTAAAGTTAAGAGTTAATTATTAAAAGTAATTCAACTTTTCATGTCATAGAATTATATAATACATGGCACAAAGCATTCACTTGTGTGTCGTGCAATCGTATACTTAATTACGTCTATGAAATTACAATATTTATGATCAATGGTAAGATATAATTTACTTCTACCGTTTATTCAACTTATGACACTGGATAATAATTACTTTAACAAACAAAATAAGTATTTTACATATTTACAAGCAGGCGATAAGAAGTAAGAGACAAAATAGTAATACAGTGGAAGCTTGACTTTGTATCCCAAAGACGGAAAGTTACAATTTTTACTTATCATCCTTAAACATATCATTCACAATTATAATCAGGAGATCCGTATGTTTTAATGAAGTAATTTTGTAATACTATATGAAATTTACAAATTAATCTAGTCCGGTAACGTCTATGACTACATCACCACATGTCTTTCACTCTTTCGGTCGGCAGCTGCGGACGGTACCTGTGGATAGAGCTGTTGTAATATAACTTGTATATGTACATTTATTTTTAACACACTATTTTGTTTTCGAGCTTATGTGAATCGATATTAGGTCATTAGCCACGGAGTATATTAAAAAATATAGGAGTTTGTTATGGTAACACTTGTTGATAGTGTTATAAACGCCTTGACAATTAGTTTTTTAATATGATGTTGGCCAAAATTAAGTCACAAAAAATATGTGTGCGGTGATTATGATCGCTAATACGTACACAAGTATAAAAATGTTTTTTTGACAAGGGAAAATGGTATCTAATTACTAATAATAAACAAAAGGAGGAAAGTTTGTAATTTCCCTATGAAAATGACAATATTTTCATTGCATTAAGGTAGTTTAAAATGGCTACACATTGCGTATGGCTATAGCGCTTTAAAGCATTATTATTTCGTGTACGATCGCAGGCCATAACAAATGGAATATTCAAATGTGGAATAAACTTTTTACAATAATAATAATATATATGCCAGCAATAAAATAAAAGTATATACATATAAATGATGGGGTTCAGTTTTAATTCCGATGCGTTAAATTAACTAAAATGGCGCGGTGGCTCTGTTCAAAGCGTAGGACATTTTTGTATCATACTAACAATATAGAATGAGATTTATATTTACCTATGTGGTGCCATGGCTAGCGAGCTGGAAGGAGGACCGGTCGCGAGCGGTGACATTTTGATGCCGGAGCTGTTGCCATTTATGCTTGACCCTAAACTTGACGCCGAGTCCGCCCTTAAATAGAAAACGTCTTTTTATAATAATTGTTTTTATTACTTTAATACCGGACAGGTATTATTATCGTCCATTGACCTCAAGATGCGGTTATTATTTTATGAAACTAGTTCTCGTCCACGATAAAAAGAATACTTAAATCGTAGGATCCAAAGGTTTCGTGTCATCCTGACTGTCTTTATGGGTAACTAATTGTGACTGCTTATTAATTTTATATTCAAGTATAGGAAACATCTTTAATACTTTAGTAGAGACGCAAGAGTAGCCCATCTCTCATACAAATTTGGTCATTCCCCTTTAAGATGTTTACCAAAATTATTGTCTGTTACATTATAAGTCACTTTTACTTTACAATTTCATTTATTATATGTTCCTGTTAATGTTCAAATGCTAATACTTGTTTATAGTGTGGAGTGAAAAGCGGACAATTAGAAATATATTCTTGAGTAGTAAAGCGCACGACTTACAAGCATTCTTAATACTATACCTATAAATTAACCTCATGTTAGTTGCCTAGCAACTGTCAAAAAGTCAAGGTTTTATCCATTAATCTGTTCAAAGATAATGGATAGTAAATTATTAGTCTATAGTCTGATTGGAAATAGCCAAGCAATCTTTTTTATTCAGTTTTACCGATCTATTTGCCGCCTGAACAGTGGGTACCGCCACGGCGAGTTAGGCTTCCGTTGCTCGTGCTGGAAGGCCGGGTTGTCGCGACCTCTGTCCACGCCTTCGTTCACTATCGACATGGACACCTGTCTTTCTGGATCTCGCGTTTTGGACGATAGCCTCCTAAAATGTTAACTAGTAAGAGTTTTGTTTGAAGGACTGATGAAAAGCGAACGTGCCACCTGATGGTAAGTGGTCTGCATTGTCTATGGACAAAAGGTATTCTGAAGGAGTTACCAATGCAGCGCAAGTCCTGTAGATCATATGATCTTAAACTTGTCTCAAACTATCACCTTAAAAGTTACTAATTTCCTAAAAGCGTGAACAACATATTTGAACTTACTTGTTTACTATTTCGATTAAGTATTATTTGAATGTTTAGGTTTAGAATACGCATACAACATAGACAATAGAAAACTAAAAATAGAACTTACAAAAACTTAGGTAAATCTTTAAAGATCCTTAAGATGTCCTAAAGGAAAACGAAGACTTAATCTTAATTCTGGATCCCTCCTAGATTTCTTAAATTAGCTCTTAAGGAAAGTACTGAATATACTTAAATGTATTTTTTTCTTTAAGTTAACTATTAAGTAGGTTTTACCTGAGTATCCTAGAAGGTAATGAGCTCTGTGTCTGCGGCCGCGCCCTTTGTCGACTGTCGACAATGAGAACGTGTCTGTCATATGGTGTGTCGTAATCCACCTCCAGCACCGTGGAGAACTTATGAGGCCACACCCAATCCAGGGCCGCTATCAGCAAACCCACTACCAAACAAATGCCACCTGAAACAGAAAACAAGGAGTGGGAATGTTGGATGATTTTAAAAATAAATTATGTCTTGAAAAAATTATTGAAATGAAGGTGAACAATAAAGAGTTCTTGTATTATATTGATTTTATTTGCATCTGCAGAATCAGTTTATATTTCACAGAGATTGGGAGAACTTCGCGTGTTTTTTGCGTATGTTGGGAGATTGTTCCATAAGATACCGTTATTCGTACCATTTAGGTATGTAATATAAATCATAAATCAAATTGCAATATAGGTATGATATAAATAAAAAAATATGGAAAGTACCGGACTAAAATTGTGTGTATGTTTTTTGCAGTTCTTAGTTCCGAGAAAACTGACTCTTTTATAATGTCCACGAGCGTTAAGGCCGCTAGCTTCACCAACAAATGTCCATTCGAAAAATATATTTTAACAGTGTAATATAATATCAATCACCAAAAGCCAGCCATCTTTGATTAGGTTTGGGTTATTTTAAGGTTGCTAGAGGGGTAATATATGACATTTAGTGGTGCTAATGCTAGTGCATTACATAGCAAATAGTCTAGTTTTAATGAACTGATATATTCCATTAGTAACATAAAATTTGCCCTCTTTATTACCGGTTTAATACGTCTACGTCTTTACGTGTTGTCTAACTTCACCGTCTGAATTACCCCAATGCACTATAAATTATTTATATTCCTCAAACAATAAAATACCTGAAATAAGTACGAGCCAGAAGCACCATCCCAACGAGAAAAATAGCATAGCTCCATCGAGTCTGACAACCAGCGGGTCGTGGGGCAATGAGGCCCAGTACCCGCCAGCTGCCGCACACAGCGTGACACCTAGTGATGCCATGGCGTAGGCACCGTAGCGAGGTACCACCACTAGTAGAAGATTCATCAACAACCATAGTGCTAACGCCGTCCTGAAATCCATATTAAATTGGTTTCAACATATTGGTTTAGAGACATTGGTTTAGTTTTCAAATGATGGAATACTAGTATATATGTGCTCGTACTTCAGTTATACCACCCGAAGTCTTACGATATGTATTATCAACACTTATCTAGTGGTTACGAACGAGACCGTAGGCTTAAAGTGGCATTTGAAGCACGGGAACGTTAAAAATCTTTTCCAATATCCATCACTTATCCTAACTTTCTACGTTGCCCATATCTTATTTAAATTCTTCAATCACTTAGGATCGAATCAAGCTTTCGTTCTATCTGTGTTAATACAGATTATGTCTTGTTTATAATCATAAATACAACATTATCTTCTTATGCTATATACCTAATAATATTATATATTATTTTTATTAAGGACATAATTAAAATGAACAATATACACACAAGACGTTATTCATCAGGCCGTATTGCTGAATATAAGCTTAGAGTAGGCAATTGTAAATACAGATTTACCTACAGTCTAAAAGGAAATGATAAATATAAAGGTAGGAGGGAGGATAAAAGCAGATAGAGAGAAGTTGAATCTAACCAAAGTAGTGTAGTGGTGGTGTAGCCCGCAGCGCGGTATTTGGCTCCCCATTCGAACCCCTCATGTTCAGCAGCAAAGTGTTCTGCCACAGACAGCACTGGGTACGGCAGCCCACGCAGCAGTCCCGCGCGGTACCACTCCTGAATGGCACCCGCCTCCTCCCATCGAAACTGTTCGTTGTAGTCCACACCAGGATCACCTGTCGTCGTATTGCCCCACGACAAAGCTACAATGTACAATAAAAAAAATATGAGTTAAATGACATCATAAGCTAAAATTGAAAAAGACGGTTGTGGCGCAATGAAGGCAGATTTGTCTTTATTTCGCCTGGGGGCAGCTTATTAAATAAGAACTTTTATGGGCAATAGGTGTGTACTGGAAGGCATCTTATTTTCGGGAAGGAGGTGCAGCTGCCCTTTCCCTTCAGCACGCCCATGTGGACTAGTTTAATTTGAACCAAAGTATTTAATAGGAATATAACGGCATGTCTATTCTATTTCTTGTCTAGTCTATTTTCTTTAAATCTCAATGTTGTTTATTCGATGCTACTGTTAAAATTGATTCAAGGGAAAGACGGGACGCTTGTAGACGATTTTTGCATGCTAAAAAGCTAAAGGAGTCGCTTATGATGTCAGAACTAAGACAACGTATGCATCGTTAAGCCAGTCTGCTTAAAATGCAAGGTTAAATACTTTCTATGGTACCCACTACATGACCTAATGTTTACGAATTGCATAGTGTCGGAACTGTAAACATGCTGTCCCTGTTTGAAGATTGTCATATTACAGGCTTATGATACGAATTCCACATTAGTGCAGAATAAGTCAGTATGACCTTTAATCAGATCTATTCAAGCTAAATATAGAAGAATGGCTTGTTGGCAGATGAACTATTCAGTGATTTGGCAATTTTAAATTCCCACGAAACATTTGCAATCCGCTGATAATTTTAGGGATGTTATCTGATTGGTATATATTTACATAAACATTTACCCTAGATAATGCAAGTAATGTATGTTGGGACCTTACTTTAGTAATCGATGATAATTTAAAACGATATTAAAAAAATGGTGAAACAAAATAACTTTTGTATTCGTAAGAGGTATAATAAAACTACGAACAATATAAGGAATCAACTTCGTTATCTCATTGGTCGTCTTAAATAAAGTACAGTTATATACAAAAGTGATAATAATAAATAACGCTACACACATCGGCCTACACTGAGATTACCTATTAAAGCCAGAAGTGATAATCTAACGGTAGAGGTGATGTAGCAACATTAGGATCTAGTTTCCTTTACTCACCGGTTAGGGTAACGTTGACGTGCCCTAGACCCACGTGGACAGCCAGCCAGCAGTCCAGTCGCTCGGCGGAGAACGCGCGATAGGCAGCGCGCGCCACCCTCGCGCCTGCCACGTGCCATGACGAACCGTGCTTGCACACTGGAACAACAAGACGTCTGACCCAGATCAGATTTTTGTCTATTTTCCCTTTATCTCTACTAATTTTCATTCCCGACTTACTAAACATCCTCGTCATACATACATACATAATTATCTCTGGTCTTGACAATAGGTATATGAAATTTTAGGGAGATCAGACAAGTGGGCCAGGCATGAAGACGTAAAAAAAGGTACATAATAATAACATTTAATATATGTATAGTATTTGGTTCGTGAATTTTAGAGTTAGTGGTGTGATCCAGTTTTTGATTTTAGAAAACGTCTGACTATTTTTATTTATACTGAAATGTAAGTAGAATATTTGAATATTAATTAATTTATAACGATTATTATATAACATTCAGTACTGAGTACACCTACAGAATAAATTAAAAATAACTAGTCACTTCGAGGCCGCAAGACTGACATTGGTTCGTTTGTGTTATTCAATTAATTAAATAAGAGGCAATATTATTCTTATATCATGTTCAGTGAAGTAGTTATCAATTAACTTAAATCTTCTTGTGTTCCAATTGTGGCTATTTTATCTAAAATTGCGTTAATCGGAAATTGCAGCGTGTATCTTCACTGAGCTGGCTCGGAAACAATGGTGAATGCGTTTGTTACGCAAGAAATTACCATAGATAATAATAACACAATTAAATACAGTAACGGACAATTAAATTAACAATTTGGTTGTACACAAGTTTTATTGTTAGTGCAATTACAGAACGAACGGTAGCTCGTAATTGAACCTCTCAATTATATAATAAAATATACTTATTTAGTCTTGCTATTTTTAAATAACATTCATCATAGAGTTTACAAACACTATACCAGTTCAAAGAGCTTACAAAGTCCTAATATAGATCTATAATATGAAATATAAGTATTATCTTATGTTATGGAAGTTACAAAATATACTTTGTTTTATTAAAAGTCATTGTCTAAACTAAACACAACATTCAAACAATTAAGACATCTGAACACAAAGTAACAAAAGTACATAATTATATCACAACTCTTGCCCTTTGACTTGAGCAAAAATGTTGTAACTATACGTCCCTTGTTTAAGAAGTTTGTAATTATAAAGATGTTTATCGATATTATCTAGCCGTACCCACCGGTGTTATTGTAGCAACAATTTAATTTAAGATGTGCTGTTAGGGTTGCTAACATGTAAATCGTCAATATCGATGCGCTGGCCGAAAACTTAAAAAATCCCCTTGACATTTGTCTTTCCGCACACTGAAGCTAGGAATTATAGATGAAATTTTTTAGTAACATTATATTTTTTATATTCAGTATCGTATATTTTTTTGGTTGGTCCTCAGTCTAACACAAATGTCGGGTTTCCTTATGCTTCCAGAAGGTTTCCGATAACTTAAGTACCTTTTATCATAATAACCGGGACCGGTTTTATATGTTCTTCATATGACGGAGGCCCATGAGATATTTTTTCCACTATCGCCACCATCTAACTACCTACCGCGCCCGGAGTTGCTCAACTTAGTCCATCATTTAGGGCTGACAAAAATCACTAAAATGTTTCCTTATCGTCAAATTAACGATGTTTAATTGACATAAAAAGGGTCTAGATTTCGCCTGGACTTTTTAAAAACCATATCTAAAGCCCTTGTTTCCCTCTTAATTAGGCAGCCCTACGTGTAGTGTACTGCAGTCGGAATCATTGTGTAAGCTTGTTTCCGACCTAACCGTGTTTCGAAATAATATGTAGAAAGAGGACGTGAGCAGGTAGATAAATGTATCACCTATTTGGCTGGTCTTAGGTACAGTCCACAGTGATTGATATTAATTGATATTTGACGGCCCCGTAGCCTAGTTGGTAGTGACCCTGCCTGCGAAGCGAGGGGTCCTGGGTTCGATTCCCAGCCGGG
>DWPA01006391.1:0-11024 GCA_018251375.1 Calpodes ethlius
TTATTTTAGTAAATAATTTAAAAACTAAAATTTTAGTAAGTAATTTGCATAGTTATAAATAAATATAATTTCAAAAAAACATGATGTAGTAAAAAAAACACCGAACCAAGCTCGCTCACCCAGATACTCATATTATATAGGTATTCATAATATGAGCTTTAAGAAAGAAAAACTTGATGACACAACAATAATACACTGCAGTTCATGCATAAGGCATAATATACGAATGTTACAGGAGATAATAAGCATTAAGGTCTTCCTCTGTACCGTTTTTTATAGTAGTCAATAAAGTTCAAATAAAAAAATAAACATGGGATTCTTCTATGTAAATAGCTGAGAAATATGCAAATGAGACTTGATGGTTGTCATCACCCATGAAGATCAATAACAGGCATCATTGATGTATCGACGGTCAAGAAACTGGAAAAAAGATAGAAAGAGTACCTACTTCAATATTTGTAACATCACATCGCAATTCTTAACAGTCTACTACTATACTAACTTAAAATGTGCAGTGACTATTATTGAAAATAGAAATTGAAAAATATGATTTAGGAAAAAAAAATTGTTTTGCTGTTTTTATTTTTTTATTACCTCTTCTTCTCCTTCCTTCTCAATTTCTATATCCAAAATTTAATGGAGACTTGCATGTTTAAATATTTATACTTCTTTTGATAGATTTAGTGATAATATTCTTAAACCTACGATTAAATTAGTATATTATAGATTACCGTTATTCTAATATTAAGTTATATTCCACTCCACACTTTATGCATGGATAGTAAATAACACTAAGATGCTAGAAGGACAGACAGGAAGATGTAGATTTGAAATATTAAATCTAAAATAATGATCATTATTCAAACACGTACGGGCGATGCAAATAATTTTCAGCTAAGCGAGCAATATAATTGAGAATAATGCAAAGTAAATTCAAAATTGGCACACAATAGAAGCGAATATGGCGTGGAAGGCGCATTAATATTCCTAGCCTATAGAACAGCGATCCTCAAACTTCAGAGGGCTATATGCAAACGTTTATAAAATAATATTAAAATATATTTGTTTAGATTTACATATCAGTTATTATAATATTTACAGTTATATGTAGACTATTTATATGTAGAAATAAATCGAACTGTATTTTTGATTCTGAATCATAAGCTGCATCACTATAAAGTTTCACCAAAATTTGTTGAATTATTTTACGTAACAAAGAAATAAACCTCCGTAACTTCAACTTATACCAATATTATATTGATACAAAATGTGATATTTGAAAACCCTGAACCTATTTGGTAACTCCGTCTGCAGAGTGAGATATCCTAAGTTGGTTTCCTAGCCGAGTTAGATATCAATATGACATATTAAATGACTAGATATTGTCCGTGGTTTCACACACATGCGATAAAAGAACAGCAATAAAAATGTTGTAAATTGCTATTGTTATCTATTACTGATTGCTAGGCATCGCTTCGTTGCTGGACACTTGAATTTGGTCAATCGTAATGAATCTGCTACAGAAATTAGATGTTTATTCGCAGTAAAAAAGTAGCCTATAGTATTGGTCCCCCCCCCCCCTCCCCAATTATCTAAAAACCAAAAATCATACTATAGCGACGCTCGGTTCCACCGTGAAGTACAACAAACAAACACACATTCCCATTTATAATTTGAGTATGTATTGAACGCAGATTGTGGTATGATCGCGTAAGCAAATTGTTATAATTTCCCAATGATATATTTGCAATCCATTACCAAGCGTTGACAATGTAGCTTATACGAACTAAACATTATATTGCTTCATGCATTGCTTATAAGACAACATTTGTATATTGAATTTAAGAATATCCTTTAACCAAATACAGCATAAAAGTTGGGAGCCAATATTAGTAGAACATATCAGAATGCCGAGTAGTGCTCGGGGAATCGTTATTACTCTCGAAAATAGAGTACTCCGTCGCATACGAGTAACTTTTTCCATATTATCTTTGCATATTCTTATAGTTGGATTTCTTTACTTTGGAATATTAAGATTTGTCTTTCCACTTAGTTTTTAATACCAATAAAATTTAAGGAAATAACGGCTTTGTTATTTAAAACTACTGACTGTGTTCTACATAGTACCGTCGGTAACATTGTGTGTGTGTGTGTTATTTTAATAGGGTTTTCTGATTACTCCTATGATACCATTTTAATACACCACGGAAGGAACCAATATTTATATTTAACTACCTATATTGATTAAAAACCTTAGGACTTAAGGAATGACAAAAAATTAAAGGTTACTTTATTAGGTAAATTATGTGTATATAAATTAGACATCACCTACAGATACTCGTACATACAATACCCAGGATACATGATACATAAGTACATAGTTGCTTTAGTCCATTTCGAATAAAGTACTTTTCAAACGGTATAAAAATTTCTCAAATAGGTGCCGTATTTCGTGAAGATTAGTTCCCACGGAGATACAATAACTTACATATAAAATTTGTCCTCTATTTTCAAAATACTATAATACATATAACAATACATATGTGCTATTTATTTCTTTTGCATTGTTATTTTATGGCACTGCAGTTTAGAGAAAATGTTAAAAAATGTACATACTAAAGTTTACAGTTAAGTTACAAGGTGGACCTTATATGAGGCAGTTCAGAACACTACCGGCATACATGAGTTTGAAATAAATAAAGATTTATTATGAACCTTCTACTATTATAATAATACTAAATAAATTGAATAAAATATCCTTTTTAAACAATAGTGTTTAAAGAAAAGAAACAAACGTCGTATTCCAGTAATATAACAATTTATTTCAATCGGAACTCCAATTATTTCTTTAGTAATAAGGTTTTCCGCATAATAAAAAACGGTAAAACCTCCGCATGCAACGGAAAATGGAGCATTGTTTTTCAGACTTCACGATAACAACACATAGGTTTAGATTTTATTTTATTGTGAGACGCCGGCGTGAATCATTGAGGTTTACGATGCACATCCCTCTTTATTTCCTGAAGGAGGCACGCGATTCGGATCCCATTTATTGAAATAAATCAGAATTTACTTCAAAAACAGGCGTGTATTACAAATCATTATTTCTTGGATTAATTGTTGTTTTATTTGACGTCATACTTCACGTATAATATTGTAGGTTTGTACTGTGTACTAGGTTGATATTATTATCGTAAACGTCTAAGACTTGTGAATTATTTAGTTTTCCAATATATGTTGTTATGTTATTAAATAACAAGAAGGTATTTACGAAATCAATACAAGCCAAAACAATCGTCTTAGAATTCTTGTTTGTCTGTCTGTACATACATACGTTCAAACATATATTTGAACGCGCATCACGCAAAAACTACTGAATGAAATTCAATGCCGATTCACAATTGTATTACTGAAGGTCTAACTATTGCATGTTTTATCTTGACACGTTTAGAAGCCTAGTCTTATGATATAATTACAACATTTTACATATAAAGTCACTAAACATAATAAACCCTTTGATCGATACAGATGTTGATAAATCGAAAAAAAATTACATCATATTAATTTCAAAATTATTCACAAATAAATGTAATGTTGTATTAAAACAAAACGAATGTTATAACGCCGAATTACGTGCCTATTTAACAAGAATACGGCTATAAATTAATTAAATTATACGATGAAATCATCGCGTTATGACATACATATTAACCGACGAATCGGCATTGTTAAATTAACTATCAAAAAGCTGATACGACCGAAACTGCGGACCTTACCATCATAGTGTAGAATCAGCAGCCTATAAATTTTCCCTCGAAATGTACGTGCGTGCCCGGTACAGGAACAATAATAAATAAATTTTATGTGTGCTTCGCATATACCCTTGTTTCAACATTTATTTGTACTACCTAGTTCCAGTTGCATTTTATTCTCATTTTATTTTGTATGAACAGCCCGCTTGTTTTGTCAACCATATTTTTTAAACATTAGTGCTTGCATTGTAAGCATTGATAGCCCGCGAGTACTAAAGCGAGGCTATGATTAAAATTGGATACATTTATTTTGATTGGCGACGCGCAGATTATAAATAGTTTTAAATATAAAAAGCTGCAAAATAAACGGCTAAAGAGGAGTTATTAAGTACCTAGCGCCACCTATGACTTTAATATTAGATTTGATATTGATGAACGGGTACAATACACTGAGGGCCAAAAACCTTTTAGTAAACATATGAAATAATTATATTTAGTCATAAAATTCTTAAAATCGGTGGTTTTTAACTTACAGTGCATTGACGAGATAAGAGATCGTTAAATTGTAATAGCTTTATATTGTATTGTATATTTATATTAATAGATATTATTATCTACAAATACAAAACAAATGCGTAATCAGATATAAAAGCAAGATAAACAACTAATAAAATTGCCGTAGAAATAGAGGTGCGTGCACGGCGATGATGCTAAAACATATAAACTTGATGTGCTTCGAGTGTAGGGTATTTTTAGTCATTTTATTAGAGTCTTGATTCTTTTATTTTTTCTATGTAAATACTCGACAAAGGACATAATCTGATAGTAAGTATTTATCACCACCAAAATATGATAGCAATACTATAGTCCTTACCCATGTGTCCCCGGTCATAGGAGAAGAAAAACTATGGAACTCGCTCTTAGGTCCTCATCCAGCTCACGATGACACAATAGGTTGCTGACTCAAGCTGGTCATTGGAAGATAGGTAACCTTCACTTGAGCACAAATTAAATAGAATCCTTTTTGCATTACTTAACTTTTATTCAAGATAGTATAAGAAATTAATGTGGCATACATTTTTCTTCTTCATTATTAACATAGCTAATTAAAATTTGTAATATAAAATTAAACATTAACTCAGAACAATTTTAAATGACTTCACATTTTTTTCTTTTCGGTGTAAATGTTTACCGTTTATTACGTACGTGCCAACCAGAATTAAGAGAGAACTGTAAGCATTTAAGAATTTCAAGTGATTGCAGCTCTTACTGTATTGGACGCGATTTAGTTTTGAAGTTTCAGAGCACATCCCCTTCTTTGACTCTTATCACGGTTAGTTAGGTGCGCCTCGGGAGCGGCTCCGTTTGTATAAAAGTGAGTGCCCTTTCTTTGAATATTGCATTTGACGTTTGCGAGTTTGGCTTATCAGAGCCGTAGGGGAGAACGGTTGATCTTTCTTTAGGTAAATTGCGTTCTCAAGAGGCGAACTCCGAAAAAAACCTCTTACCTTAACTTAGATAGATAAACTCTCGGTATTTCAGACCTTTCTCACTCAACCTCAAACTAAGGTAGGTCAATAAACATTTTCACATGGCTTTAAGGCACTTCAATTATTTCAAATCAACTTCTATTATTTTATACGTATAATATAGTTAATGATCGTATTACGTAATAAGGTACCTTTTAACGATTTATAATTGTATTTGTAAGTATAATTAAAACTCACAAATTATTTCTAACTTAGATAGTTGCACATATTGGGGTACCCACGATATGCGTGCAAATATTTTGACGCCATACGAATCGAAATTACGATAAAGTCGTAACTTAAACAGTAGTGGTTTAATGAATGTTATCTGTAATTTTATTTGAACCATGACTATGTTTAAAGAATCGAGCTCGAAATATAATATAATATACGTATTCGTAATATCTATAAAATCGCATCACTTTGTAGAATCCATATACAGTTCGCGGAGGGCGTTACCACAGCCACAGTCTTATAAGCAACTGTGTTCTAATAGAAAGTATGTTTGCAGGCTGGTTACACTACCTTACCTTACCTTCGGGATAGTAATCTGTGAAAACTTTGACTGAAACCAATTACTAACGATTACTAACTGAACTAATTAATTCTGTTTGACAGTTTAACATCCACAGTCCTCTTACTAAGGAATATTAAAAAACCGATAATTTTATTAATAATAAATAAACGCTAACACACTCATATCCCCGCAGTAAGATTCCCTGTGTCGCAGGTGGCATAGACCACACAAATGACACCCATGACCCGAGAACAAAATATTTATCTGTCACATAAATATCTGCCACGACCGAAAATCGAACCCAGGACCCCTCGCTTCGCAGACAGGACTACGCAACTAGGTTACGGGGCAGTAAGCATATATATAATACTTTCACTACTTGCAGTCCCTTCTACAGTCCTATTCGAAGTTTGTCATTGATGTCCATGGGTGGCAGGAGATGGTGGTACTGAACGCTCATTTATTCTTTTCACATATAAACTAACGTCACTCAATCAAGCTACTTATTTTGTTACTTCATTATAATTGTTATTATTAATGTATTAATACAATTTTACAAAAGATGAACGCTTTTTTGTTGTTCCAAGGCAATACGATTTCGTGCAGTGTATGTTAAATTTATGACACTTTGTATGAACAACGTACTTAAATAATGACAAAGTACCGAGATGCACGTCTCGGTTTACAAATAGAGTCATTAAAAAGTAACGAAATGGGAATGACCTCAAAGCACATGATATTTTAAAGTGAAACAAGCCCTTAGTAACTATTTATGAGTCATTCCTTGAGATTTACAATGTCTCACGCAGTTTTACCTCACAACTCAACCTGTAGCGGACAAAGGGAAGGTAGAAATTAAATTTTCAAGGTGGAATTTGCAAATAAATAATTCATTATGTACGAGATGAAGGTTCCTAGTATTGTACGTTAGCATATTTTAGCCCATATCGTAAACCACAACAAATGACAGCCCTCGTAAAATTTTATGTCTTGTACGAAGTCCCAGGGTTTCAATTACAATTACAAATGATTACAAAATATTACAAATTTTCATTTTCAAGTGTCGTAACGTCTGTAAGAGAGCCAATGCTTACAGTGTTTGACGTTTATTTTTATTCTCATTCTTTATTCATCTCCAGTTAAAGATGCAAATGGGATAAATTTGTAATTCCTGTTGATTCAATTTGGTTATTCGACGACCTCGTGGCGCAGTTGTTTGTGACTATATGAAGCGCAAAAGAGCCGCGGAGTTGATTCCGGTTGTAAAAGATATTTATCTGGCTGAGAAAAATTAAATTGTTTGTTTCGGACGATGATTTGCGATGTGTTTGTGCACGTCAATGTGAAGCAGTGAATTCTAGCGTGGGATAAGTACGTAATCTTTTTCTATTATTTGTCAGTGGGTTCGTTATTAATGTAATGTGTTCTTGGTTATATGTTCGACTGATTTAATAGCAATGGAACAGTTAGAAATTGTCGTATTTTTAAACTTCTGGAGTCTTCTCGTATTTTAAAAGCCAAGTTAAGCCATGGATCCTAATTGTTTATCATTACAATTTGGCGGTGACATTTAGGCCCCAAAATTTATTCCGATGCCGAAATATTACACTTCCGATTCAAAATGGCTGCTGTAAATTTATAGAATAAGACAATATAAGAATGTGTCTTAATGGAATATGAAGTCAAGTTCTATGTAAATCGTTTCTTATATTTTACATTCGTAGTTTTTGCACACAGACTTAATAAGTTATTATCTAAAACTTCAGATTGTTAGTCCTCGAATCTGAGTGTAAAATAAACAATAGACTTGAAAATCTGAAATGATCAACGCAGTTTTGTGCGATCAAATTGTGTTTTAATGCGTAGTAGTAAAGTCGTTATTCAATTACATATAATAGGATGGCCGAAAAGTTCGTGTCTATTTTCGTTAGGTAGCGCATGATACCTGACTGAATATATGAGATTTTTTGAAAACAAAATGATAAGTGTACACTGTGTATATTCTAAAAGAGATAGCTTCAGCCATATTTGGAAAAAAAGTGTGGTTACGATTCGTTAATTTTGTCAGTAATTGAATGAGCTGTGCTTTAATTGTCATAAAATATCGGCACGAACTTTCCGGATAACACAATAATTATGCAGCGCCTTCCATACATAAGTACTATTATTTATTCTGTAATTCTGTCAAGAAGTATTTGTATTATGTTTTTATTTAGAATCGGGTATATTGACCATGTTCACTTGTGTTTGACCAAAGGCGAACTTCAGTTTAAAGTTTCTCCATGTATGAATAATAGAATATGAGCTACAGTCATTCCTAATTGAATTAAATTATTTTACTTGCTTCTTAGACATCGTCACTCAAATTTCATTTGTTTTTGGTACTACATGAATACCGTACTTGTTAATCAATATCAATTGAGCAATAATTTGTGTGGCTATATTACTTTTTCATATATTAATATAAAGTATTAATAATCTCGGAAAAAGGTGTGTTAGTCGCCCTGCAACCGGATGGACGACATGAAGAAGACAGTGGGTAGTCGTTGGATTCAGAAGGCTCCAGACCGGTCTGAGTGTCGCAAATTAGGGGAGGCCTATGTCCAGCAGTGGACCTTTAAAGGCTGTTAGATAGGTATATAGATGTATTAATATTATTATTTAACTGGTAACCGAACAGATGATCTAATAGATATCACTGATCCATCTCGATTCATTGATCCATTCAAAGAGAAAAGTTAGAAAAAAATAATGGTATTGTTTCTCAGATCCCCAACTGTATCATGATGAGTTCTTTGTGCCTGACTCAAACAAAAGGGTAACTAGCCAGGAAAGCTTTACGAAAGGATAATGAATAATACAGTAATAATGATAGTATTAGTAATTTACAGTTATAAAAAGCCTAATCAAGAAAAGCTTTAGTACGGTCATTACGTTCGTAACATTTCAATCCTAAACACTATTCAATTTCATCTCGGTATTGTAGACTTCTAAACTAAAACAGCATACGCTAAAAGTCTGTAATAACAGCTTATCCGGTACTATTGTTTATGTAAATAAATCAAGCCATAGCAATCTGTGCTCCGGCAAATTATAGAGTGGGACGCACTCGTATGACTAAAACGTACCGAGACATGCGGTAATAGCAGACCGGGACTCGAAGCCGCAACACAGCTGTACTTTTTAAAGCTTTCTTCAGTGCTGTTCAAAGTGAAAAATAGTTTTGATTTTTTATCTGTATCATACAATGTAGACTTATTATATACTAGATTTACTTACTATAGAATACAATATAGTTGTATTTAAGTATAAACAAATTGCAGTATTTTATAACGAACCTGTTGCTCAATTAATAGTGAACTAGTCTATAACGCTAAAGGTCCCGTGATCGATGCCCAATCAGAGAAGAAATTCATGTGGCATATGCAAGAGTCATAGGAAATTTCAATAGCTTGATTCAGGTCAGCGATGATGGCACTGCAAGCTTCATTAAAAAAAAACTTGTATTTTTTATCTACTTGTCTTTATCAGACAATTTATATATTTTTTTAAGTTAACCTCATACATTTCAATTATTTTGGCACCATGATCATTAATAAAAATTGGTAACGCAAAAAAATATGTTTCTTAGATAAATCGTTTAATTAATCTTAGCAGAAAATTGTTATGACAGTAAAGATAAATTGAAATTATCGCATTAAGAGACATTGGCAAATATTTTGTTTTACATCAAACAAAAATATGACGAATATTCTAGCATAGTTTCAACTAATAAATAGCTTCTCACATCACTTAAAATGGAACCAGAATTAGAAATTAAATAATCCTCTGATTTCAACTTCCATTAAAACAATAACACTATAATCCGAGTTGAATATTACGTATTACTTAATTACTTCTGAGACAGGAGTCTCCCACTGAACGCGTCCCATTTCACCGTCATTTACGCCACACCGTCTGGTACAAATTTCTCTGTTTATTACTGTTGATGTATCATGTATTTTGAGTTGTATTATAAGCTAAGTAATTAAAAGATTGTATATATATATTGTATATTCGCAATGTTTGACAATTTGCAAGATACTAAGTTTGATAGTTAATAAGTTTTTTAGAAGTGATAGCAGTAGCGTTTAAGCATAAATTTTAGCGTTGGTGCCCCGAATACGGGTTTAGTTCAAAACTATTAAAAAGTTATGTCCGTATTATAAGTTAATTATTAACTAATTTGGCGAAGGAATATATCGAGAGGAAACTAATACCTGATAGTTCCTAATAATACCTGGAAAGTTGTGTGAAGTCTGCTAATTCATACTTGGCCAGCATCTACGGCATATACCCTTTAGACTGTCAGAGGAGATGCAGCCCAGCAATGGGGAAATTATAGGTTATGGTGACAATGATCATTTGGGTGTAATATTAGAAGCGGAATTACAACTATTTTATCCTATGAAGTTGATATTTTACATACTGATTAAGTTCCAATGATAATGCATTTTTATGATAAGTATGAGATTATCCTATACTCAGGGTTGGCTTCAGAAGAGGGAAATCGTTAACATTCAACAACACAAGCAAAACATACTATATGCATATGCAACTATGATACTTTGTTTTAAACCTCATTATAACCTGACTGTCATTATCAGGGCCAAATTTATGATGAATTGAAGCTACTTCAGACATATGAACTCCTGAACGATGAAGCGCACAGACCACTGCTTTGAAAACTATAAAAGTGTAATTTTAGTAATTTAATGTATAGGCTTATTTGCAATAATTTGTAGCATTTTTACCGGTTCATACTGCCAAATGACAAATCGGATTGCTTTAGGATTTGTAAGCCCTAAAGAATCCCTGATAGGATTACTCGCGCGCCTGTCTATCCGTCTGTGATAGCCATGTTTTAACTTTATCGACCATTACAAAATAATTCTTAATATATTCTCAGCTACCTAACCATTAGACTGATAAAAGCTAATACCGGTTTGATTAACTACTAAGATTGATGACGTATAAATATTCGATCCAAGCTTTGCTAAAAGATATTTTATTTAAAACAAATCTAAATAATCTAATTTCCTTGATTACTTTTTTCTTTACGAAACTATTTATACCAGCTTCTTCGGCATCTGATATATGACCTCGGAAATTAAAAAAGGCGTAAGTGTAAAAACGTAAATATAACCCTTATCGAAATAAGAATGTAACATAACGAAAACCCTAAAG
>DWPA01006392.1:0-11022 GCA_018251375.1 Calpodes ethlius
CTGCTGCGCTGCTGCTCCGACCCGCCCGCGCTGCTGGCCGCTGCGCTCAGCGCCCAGCGCGCGCACCCGCTGCTGCTGTTGCTGCTCTACATGAAGGTAATTGAACACGTGCCGCGTTACTTTTTTACATAATTCAAACGTAGTTGGTTTTCTCATGCTTTACTATTCTTCGGGCTTTGTTTAATAATATCGCATCTCAATATATTTGTTAGCTAATCGATACAAATAAATAAAATCGGAGTGTCTGTTTGTAATATAAAAATAAACGATTTTTACTACATACGGTATATACACCAAAATTACATTTATTTTTTTAATTATTGTCTATCTGTATGTTTGTCCCGTATAAATTTTGAAACAGTTGGACTAATCATGACTGGACTTCACTGGCAGATAGCTGATGTGATAAGGAATAACCTACGTTAAAAATGTCGCGGACACAGCTAGTTGTACAATAAAAATGTTTGCACGGCCAGGTGCCGAAGATCCAGCAGTTGATCCGCGAGAGCGCGGAGCGGGCGGGCGCACCGCTGGCCGCTCCGGCGCCGGAGGAGCTGCGCGGGGCGGCGCGCGCCTCCACCAGCGCCACGGACCGCGTGTCGCACGCACTGCTCACGGCGCTGGCCGCCGCGCCGCCGCACCACTCCAAGGAGCATGCGCAGAGGTATCACACTCGCGATATAGACAAGAAATTCCAGTTTATCTTCAATATTTTATATTAAGTTATTTATGTGTAACAATATAATGACGAGTTGTAGGAGCCCAGCGGCCTCCTTGCAACTCGATTACATGTTTTAATTTTAATTTTAGTTGTGTGTGTAATCGTTCTATTATACCAACGTTTAGCAGTGGGATGGTTATGGGTTATAATGACTATAAATATTTTGCTTTTATACCGCAAAGGGCGTGGCGTATAGAAGCGGCGGCACGCGCGGTGTGGGCGCGCTGTGCGGGCGCCGGCGAGCGAGCGCTGCCGCTGGCGGGCGCGCTCCTGCGCGGCGTGCGGGCCAAACACCACCACCACCTGCTGGCCGCGCTCGAGATGCTTCCCGACCGGGACCTCTTCGTGCCCCCTGCCAGGTACTCACTCACATACCATCTAGCACCAGACAACGAACGTGATCAAGAAACAAAATTAAAACTTTGCAGCATTAACCAGTGTCCACGGCAGGTTGTTGTTATGTTGAATTTTTCCTTCCACTATGGGCTCAAAGACGCACCCTCTCGCAGGAATGTTTTTGTCCGATGTAAAACCAGAACGCCTGTACTCTTTCTCCGTGTCCAAATCTACTGGACGAAAAAGTTGTAACTTGTAGAGGTATAGTCAACAAGAGGACATCGTGTGTTCCAGTGAGGAGATTCACGGCATACTGGAGTGCTTCCTGAGTATGGTGAAGACAGGTGGCGGCGAGCGCGGCGGCGGGGGAGGCGCGCTCGTGCACCGCATCGCCGCGCTGCTGCGGCGGTACAACGCGGCGCGGCCCACGCGCGCCGCCGCGCTGCTGCACGCGCACCGCGAGACCATCGCGTCAGTATAACACCTTAATACATTTTTAATGCGCTTTTCTCGGCTTTTTAAGATGAATGTATCCATTATTACATATATGTTACAGGGTTCTTGCCGCAAAACTAGTAAATAGTCAAGGAAAGGATTGTTTATATAAAATTATATATTATTATAATAATCCTGCGGCATTCAAAATATAAAAAAATATGATGGTAAAAATGGCTATTTTTCACATGCCAATTAATGAAAGCGCCGTCATAGATATTCCTTTTCGCACATATACGTTATAAAGTTACGAAAAGTTCAGCCATTTTGTAGTAACTCATACATATTCGTCGAATCCCTGTAACGTACTCGTTGGGTGAGAGTATTTCCATAATTATGTTGATCTGTCAGGTCGCACCCGGCGCTGTCGGCGGCGTGCGGGGCGGAGGCCACCGCCGCGTCCTCGGGCAGCCCGCCGCCGCACGCGCTGCTGGCGCTGCAGCGCCGCGCCGCGCCGCCCGACGAGCTCGTCTGGATGGTGCAGGTCGGTACCTACACTTATAAAATTGAAATTATCCTCGCCAACACTAAACTAGACAAACAATCTTTGGTGTACAAACTTCCTCACTAAATCTGTATTTTTTTTTTAATAAATTAGAAACTTTACTTACCTTTGACTTATTAAGTGTAATATTAGTAAATCAATCAAAATAAAAAAGGTGACATGGATAAAAAAAATACTAATGTTTACACATTCTTCATCGTAAAAATAAATAAAAAAGTGAGAATAATGATATTCACAATAGGTCATTTTCCGGTGTGTGTTGCAGGAGGTGGAGGCGTGGGGGGTGCGTCGCGGTGGCGCGTGGGGCGGCGTGGCGTGCGCGGGCGGACTATTGCGCGCGGCGGCGCCGCTGGCGGCCAGCCCGCACGCCGGCCTGCGGAACGCCTCGCTTTCACTGCTCGCCAAGCTGCTGCCCGCCGCGCCCGATACGACACCCGGTAATGCGTGCTCCACGCGTATCCGTGGCCAATAACCTTTCCAACAATATATCTATCCGTAATCTTTTAATAGGTACAAGTACAAGTACTTTTAGTAATAACAACTACCTGGTCGAGGACAATGAATATGGTAGAATATTAAAAACGTTCGATAATATACTAAGGAGAAGTCTGTAGACTAATCCAAAATTCAAATTTCATCGATATTGCTGTCACCATAAAATTGCTAAATATTATATATAGCAACCCTAACAGCTATCGTTTTAATTACCATACGCATTACCATTTGCAAATCATGCTTTGATTCCCTTTTGATGGAAATATAACCAAGTCATTGTATACTGTAATAGGGCTGCAAGTGATCCTGGAGTGTCTGGAGTCGAGTCTCCCGGAAGTGGGACAAGCGGTGCTGGACAAGCTGCCGGAGCTGCTGGTGGGCATGCAGGAGCACGCGGCGCGCGTGCTGGAGCGCGTGTTCGACCTGGGCGTGCGCTCGCGGCTGCCGGTCGAGCAGTGCCTCGCCAAGTGCGTCAACACCATCAACCTGCACCGCGGTTGCTAATGGGGCAGTGTTGAACTAACAGTTGATTTACATATTCGTGTGAAACAAAATTGACCTTGAATATAATTTCTCGATATAATTGTAACATGCAACATATCTACATATCGTGTTATCAATAAGTACGGAGTTTCGTCGAAAAACAGCTGTCAGTAACTGATACTGAGATTTTATACCAAGTTGGTGTTTGACCACTACTCCATCAAAGGATTGAGTTTACATCTAAAATAGTCAGTGCACTTACTTAGTAGGTTCTTGCTACATTTTTTACTTAAAGGGATTGTTTTTTTCTTTTTAATTACTTATAATCATGAAATCGATTGATCGTATCGCTGCCCTTTTCTTTGTATTAACCTATTGTGAAAGCGGCGGTGCTGTCTGTAATTATATCGGCTGAAAATTTTCTCTGTACTGTTCGTCATGATTATTTGACATGCACAAATGACATTGTTCCTATTCGCAAACCCATTTTTAAATGTGCCTCAAAAGTTCAGTAAGACAGACAGGGATGCTCCTATGCCACTTGGCTAAAATGCCATAGGAACAGCTATATATTAAATATAATGTCTATATTGAGGGGTGTAGGCTCCGCAGGTGTTTTAAGTACTTCCAAGTACCTCGTGATAATTATTATCTCGAAAAGAAAAATAAAAGTGTATTATATTGTAAATAGTTAAGAATTAGTGATATCATGATACTTGAAATGTACAAAAATAATAAAAAAAAAATTGTATAAATTGTTTTATTGTACAAACTTTAATATATTATATCTGGTAATTACAACTTAATTAGAAAAAATAAACAATCTGCATATTTAAAATAAAATTGCAAGCACCGGGTTAGATACATATATTTAAATTTTGTTTATTATACAAAATCGAGCATATTCATTTAACAAATTCTAACAAAAAATTTGAATCTTGAGTCTAGATAACTTTCTAGTCCAATGAGCCTTTTGGTATTACAATATAAACAATCATAACATTTTAAATATTCCTATCTTTAAAATAAATAATTTGTGCTTAAGTATAAAGTCAAACTCGCACTTCATAAGCATCTCCATTGAATCTCCACCATAATATGCACTTAAGTACAACTTATAAAATGCATGAAGTACACAAGTGTCACCAGTCATTATTTCCCAGGTCTGTGAACAACTTGTCCTTGATCTTGGGCCGTGGATCTTCCTTGATTTTCGTTTCGACGGCACCTACTTGCCCTAGTAGATACTCAAATTCTGAAATAAATATAGGTGTACACATCAGACAATCAGTAGCATACAACTGCTCTATTTACAATATAAAATTTAATATTATTCCAATTCAAAGCTTGTCATTTTTATCTTATCTAATGGATAAAGGATAATTTGGTAATTTCTTTGTCAATTTTACAACAATTGTCAAATATACAAACCTTCACAAGTGAGTGATGTTCCTCGCAACTCATGGGGACCCACAAATTGCTTCTTCATGTCACCCTCAAAGTACACAAACACACTGGGTAGATTCCGCTCAGGGAAGTTAGGTATGCAGGTTTGTGCAATAGCCTTCAGGAACTTGGTGTACGGGTATTGCTGCGCCAGTTGCTTCATGTGCTGGTTCACCAGTGCACACTGCTGAATACTGGAATTTGATAAACACGGACCTCAGGTAAATGAAGAAATTGATGACATCAGTACCCATTGCCACATGGAATATACCATGCATATGCAGTTACGTATGCGAGAATAATTTATGCATTTTCATACATTTTCTGTTGTCACTGTGGTTGTGTTTGCGCTTATACAGAAAAACAAGCACTGCATAGTCACAGAGTAAATGCAATATGCTTCCATTCACTAATTGCAGCATCACTAGCTTCCCTATTAGAACTACAACTACAGGTAAAATCTGTAGCAGAAATTTTATATGGATTTATTGGAAAGAAACAATGTAAAACCCTTGCACCTGTGGATCATACCTTCACTTGTCCTTATTCTAGTATAAAAAAATATTGCAACAATTATCTCCAATATATCTTATCTATATGATATAGCTTATCCTGCATCTTTAAGTTTTGTGGTTAGGATTATGACTCATATACTGTAATTTACCTTAACACCCACCATCCAATTATTTCTTAAGAAAATGTTTATATTTAGTATGTCATGTTGAAACAAATCCTCACCCCTGTTTGTAAAGATGTATGACCACCCATATTCCTTCACCAGCTTTGTTGACCTCCTGGACATAATCCTGCCCGGACACCTCCCGGACTTCCCCAAACCTCGGCTTTTCCGACAATCTCTTGAGTTCTGCTATTCTTTTTCTCCTGTATTCTTCTAATACAGCTTCATCCTCCGAATCCTCAAGTTCATCAAGACCGTCTAAATCTAGTTCTGAGAGTTGTTTTTCCTCTAAAAATTACAATATGTGAAAATTGCATAAAGTATTAACAAATAAACTGCAATATCATACTAATTTTATTAAATGACGTCATTCTCAATAAAAAAACAAACCTATATTAGGTAAGATTTAATTTTGGACGACACTCAAACTTATTTCTTTGTAAACTCGAAAAAAGAGACCACATTCTAAAATTTAAATATTTTTTTATTTATGTAATATATCATCAATTCCATAGTGGAAACTAAACTTGAGTCCGTGTAACGGTTAATAAATTTGCACCAGTTCTGCTCCAGTTATGTTATGGTAATAATACACATCTATTCAATTTATTTATATATAATCAACATAAAATAAAGTAATGAATAAAATAATATGAGCAAGAATATTCTGTAATAATATTTTTAGTTTAGTGTTTACTGCTATTTAATATCGAAACAATTATGTATTGAGCAGATGTACATAACCTAAAAACAAAAAACGAAGTTACTTACTTTCAGCCTGTTTTTGGCGTACCGATTCATCTATCATATTAACGATTTGTTCTTCGGTGATTTCTGTCTCCTTTGGGGGAAGGATCCCCTTAGAGCGTAAGACATCATTCCATTCCGTATCTTCATTAGGGTTCTATGAATAAAAGGTTTACCAGGTTACATTAATTTAAATTACTTTGACTCACAAATGCACTTTTCAGCATGATCAATTCCAGATTTTACCTGCATTTTAATACAAAAATCGTTTTATGAGTATTATAAACACAATTCTGAATAGATTAAAATTCAGAAAATAAATGTTTCTGATGTACTGTTTGGATTTTAGAAATATGACACCACCACAGCTTAAAGACAGACATTATGGCCACAGGTATCACACTAAATAACATGTTATGAACTGGGGTGAATCGCAATATTATATAGGCTAGACCTTTATTTACATAATTTTAAGTTACATGATAAAAGCAATTTACGTACAATATGAGTAGTGCATACTAATAAAGATTTTATGTCTCATAAAACTAATCATTTATGCAATATAATTAATTCATCATCATTATATTCAATTTTGAGATTGAATGACATTTTTTCTAAATAATATGTACGTAAAAAAAATACAGACACGTTTAATTTTATATATATATATATATTATACCTTACATTTTATATTTTAGAATGCTAAAGTTTTAATATAAATGAAGTGCAACCTAAATTATATTACTCATCAATAACGAAAATGAGGTTTTTTTTTAAACACATTTATGGTAATCAATTTTCACTCAAATAACAGTATCGGGTATAACATAGGTTATCGTTAGTCACCCCGTATATATGTAATAATATTATAAATTTACAAAAATGAATTGCGGAGGCGACATTGCTACAAAAGAAATATTGCAGTTGACAAGTTTTCATAAAATTACCGTTTTTAGATCACGTCAAAAACCTATTTCAAATATGTATCTATGGAAGTCCAGAGTAAAATCATACATATGTAGTAAAATTATATTTCTTTATCCAATTACTTGTTTTACATCTGTGATCTAACTGAATTCATAATTTGACAATGACACGTCTTTTTATATTAAGTTGTCAACTTGCGTCGCGTTGGAAAAATTGCATGTCGCTATGTTCAGTCAAGTCAGTCAGTTCACTAAATAAATAAATTGGTCATGGCTGATATCGAGGAACGTAAACATCGGGAAACTAATTTCCATGAGGGAGAAGGTAATTAAAGTTAAAATATTATAGTTATGGAGGTGCGTGAGTGAGTGGCTCAAAAGGCGGGTGGTCGACGTCCATCCAGTTACCCTCGTGTAACGTGTGACATTGAAAATGGGTTCTTTTTATAATTGCTGCCTGGATTGTGGTGCTGAGGTTCGAGGAAAGGAGTGCGGTAAGCGCCTGGCCGACAGAGTCCAGGGCGCAGGCGTTGACAGGAGCATGAGCGCGGAGAGGGAACAGAGTCTCGAACCAGGTACGATTTCTGTTATTGTTTCGTTTGATAGTTAGCGCGTTCTGCGAGCGCAGAAGACTCGCCGCGCCGCGCGGACACAGCGGCTGCGGCTGCCTGTGCTCGTGCTGTGATATCGCTATGCATTTTAATTGCAAATAGCCTTTCATATTGATCAACTGATTGTGTTTTATAAACATTATGCATGTTAATCGAGTGCGTAGCAGCTGGTTTCTGTATATTTCATTGTAGATAGAAGAGTAGTAGAATAAAAACATTCAACAATGAGTGTTGTCTGGAAAATAACAAGACAATGACCTTTGTTATGAATGTCAAATATTGCTGATTCTGTTTACTGAGATATTTTAAATATTATTGGAAGCAATTTCTATATTTATTCAAGTGTACATGTT
The DNA here is from genome assembly GCA_018251375.1 of Calpodes ethlius. NCBI lineage: Eukaryota > Metazoa > Arthropoda > Insecta > Lepidoptera > Hesperiidae > Calpodes > Calpodes ethlius. The sequence goes on from DWPA01006392.1 coordinate 7,798, forward strand.
AATTTATAAGATTACCTATTGAGCATTTTACATGCTACCAAACTACAAGTTTGCACACTACCAAATACATATCAGGTTAAATATTATTATAATTTAATCTGTGATTTGGTTTTATTTAAATGATCCAATTACATAGAATGTAATATTTTTCGGAAAGTTAAATTGCTTTGTTGTTATTATACTATGCTATTGTGTAAACTTTACTTTTAGGGATTATGATTTGTATAAAAAAAATTGAAGTGTACATATAGCTATGTATATAAATGAGATGGTATTAAATTGTACAATAGAAAACATTAGGATTAGATAAACATTTTACTGAATATTGACTAATTACCTGGTCAAATTAAATGTGAACTGCATAGGTATCTGTTTTGTGATTTTGCAAAAAAGTATTATATCCACTGAATGGTAAATGACCATCTCAGCCTTCGGAAAGTTGATAATATTAGATGTATTACATATTCCTACCAAAGAAAAGTAAAGGGTGAGACCTCATTTTAACTGGCTCTTTAATTTGAAGATCATTGATGTTTTGTATTGTTATTGTAAAGAAAACATGGATTAATGTTAGGATGCTTTATTCCGCTAAGGAGCTGATTGATAATCACTTGATTGACATACCACATTAGATTAACATTATCAAATAATAACAAATCAAGTAGGTAACTACAAATGTTCGTATATGATAATAGACATTGACAGGCCAGCAGTTCAACCAGTATATTCTGACATTACGTGAACTTCAGGTAACAATGTTGTCAACATTTTAGGTCTGCAATAAAATTACAAAATTTTATTCTATTGCTGTGTGGCAATGTTATTCTTTGATATATTCAGTTTCCGACAGAACTGCAGTAACATTGTGCAGTGAAGCGTTGAAAAGAATATTTGCATTAAACATTTCTTATTGAGTTCATTGATGCTGTCCTCTGTATAGCACCATCTTAGCAAAAACAAATATATATGGTATTGTGCGATTATGGAATTTAATTCGTTAAAAAGTTTAAAATCTTACACAATCTCTATTGCCTGATAATTATTGTATACTTAATAATGTTATAAATGTGAAAGTTTTGACATTTGTAAAACAATAAGGCAAAATTGACTTGACAAACATAGATGTAATTGAGTCTTTCACAGATAATAATGTGAATTAAGTGAATATGTTTCATTCCAAAAAATTATCTTAATTCATTACATAAGAAGTATAATTTAATATTTTTATTAAAAGTATGTTTCTTGGCTTATATGTATCTAGTACAGCTACAAAAAAATCCTTATCCTGTTAGTTTTTATTAACAACACACCTAATTTATGAATTTAACTAATCTTGAAGTCCACACATACAAAGTTACAGACAGTGGGTCTATACACAATGTATGTATGTGTGTGTAGATACAATGACATAGACTTTAGTTTGACTCATGGTCAGGACTGACATTCGTCATTCTTTCTCTTTTCAAATCTTTCGTTACCCCTTTGATTAAGAAGCACAGAACATAGTATGACTACATTGCTACTATGTAAGTGTTATTAGGCTTTCATTTATTTGTGTTCAGGTAATGAATATGAAGCGAGTTATTAATATACAAGAACGGCTTAGCGTGACATACTTTTGTCAATCGGAGAGATTATTAAATTAGACATAAATTGGTCGCGTGTGCGTACGAGTGATTGCGCAAGAGTCAGCACGATGTTACCGCTCCACAGGTAACTAATGGTATGTTGCGCTCGTGTAATGAAACACCCTGGCAAAAACAAACGACGTGAGCAAAAAATACTGCTTAATTTGTTTTTATAGTTACACATACCAAATACCTCATTAAAATGATTATGCTTTGTCGGATATGAGCGAGCAGTTTTGGCCACGAGTTGTTTGATTGTAGACTTTACATTGTTCAGTAAGAAATCATTTTACTTCAAGATTTTCAAAGGATACCTAATGTAGACCCCGAATCGAGTCCCCTGTCACGTCCCTTACAAAACTTCAACGGTAGCACTTAGCGTTTCCAGCAGATTATGTTGTCAGTGGGTAATACCGTCGGTGTTATAACCAGCCTGTTATTAAATCGGGTCGTGGGTCGTAATGTTGTGAACGCATTTTTATGGCGTCATACAGGTTGGAATTGCTTCCTAGAACTAGAGGATATAGTTGAGCTGTTTTTCATAGTTTTTGTACGGTTATTGCATTCTTGAACGTTAAAAATGTAGTAAAATATCGTGCAACATTTGCAATCGTTGTACCCTTCCGTAGTCTATAGTTTATATCATTATTCAGTTAATTGGTCGTGATGATTCCTGCGGCAGGGGTTCAGCACAGCGACCAGATTATAAGTGGCGGGGCTGGCCGGTGCAGACATTAATATGAAAAATATTTTATGCATCAAAGTTTTAATGTCTTCATTGCGTGAGTTCACACCGTTCACGGTAGAAATTAATTGTATGCGGGGCATGTGAGTTTATTATTATGGATTGATCCTCGTGCAGTTTATCTCTGAAAGAGGGTGATTTACATGAATAATTCTTATGATGGTTATATTAAAATTTATTTTCGTTAACACAGCACTTGAAGTTTGACGTCTTTTCTTCATTGAATAGCTTTTATTCCAATTCCATACTGAAACCAACAGTCCTAAATGCCGTAAATAGTACCCATGCCTCCTTCTCACTGTAGGTAGAAAGTGCTAAGTGTGATCGATCGTCGTGCCCTCCAGCTTTGATTATATTGTACAGATAACTAACGGACCTTGTTGCTCAATGTATTAATGAGTGTTTTGAATGTTGTTCAACTAAGTTCGGCGACAAGGTCGGCTGTCGAAGTCGTCCGGTCCAGTCCCGTGCGGCGGGCGGCGGGCGGCTGGCGAGCGGAACCTGTCCCCTGTCCTCACACACGGTCACACTGTGTTAGGCCTTTGTTTCATGTGCAGCCTGGTGACCTTGACCCGCTGCAGCACTTACATTGTAATATATTATGCACGTCTTACTTCCGACATTACATTTCGCATATGATTGTGATTTATTAATAGTGGTTCCGTACCGTGCTCCAGCACACTCGGTCTGTATAATTATAATCTAGATGTGAAATAGGGTACCCACTTAAAGAGTGCAGAATTCAAACTGAAAATTAATTTTCTTACTAGTTAATATACTTTATATTCAAACGATTAAACTTTTGTAATACTTAACTTTCCACTTACAGACCTCCCTAAGGTACATATAGAG
>DWPA01006393.1:0-11021 GCA_018251375.1 Calpodes ethlius
AGACAAAAATAACTAACTGCCAATAAATAATATCACAATTATGCATAAATTCAATGACTTACGTTCAACGAAATAAAACAGTCCAAGCATAATTTGTATAACATAAATAAATATCAGATTTTAATACAGCACAAGTTAACACTAGCAGTATTATGTTGCTGGTGTAGTTGGATGGCTAGTACTTGGTGAGTTAGCTTGGCGTGGACTAAGGGTTTGATGGAGCCATTTACCTCCTGTAATACCTTGAAAGAACTTTTAATAAATATTTTATGATATTTCATTTCGTTACATCTAGACGCTTAGACAAATTTCATTAAAATGCTTTTAAGAAAATTACGCAAATTTCGAGACATAAAGCTTTATGGTAGTCATTTTTCTATAAATTTTACATTTAGATGAATGAGTGGTAGTATAAGGAAAATTATATTTTAGTTAATATACATTTCGACAAAATCTTACGTCTTGACATTGTCGAGTTTAGAAGAAATTTGACGCGTACTGTACCAAAGCGTCTATGTGGAGTTAAGGACTTTTATTTTCTTTTGAAACTTCTTCCTTTCTTTCTTTCTTTTTTCTCTCTCTTTCCTTCTTGGAACTGACCGATATATCTGACGTAATATAATGAGCTTTATTATACTCGTATAGTCAGCTACCATTTGTCTTACAAGAAATACAGACATCAATCCTATACCGGTAAATCAGGGTGTCGTAAGAGGCTTCCCTTCGATGTCGTTATGCTTCGTGATTCGTGATTATATTAACAATATTATTATAATGTTATTAATATTATTTCTGGATAGATGGTTTCTTTTGTCTTTAAGCCGGTGTATACTTTATGAGGCCAAGTACGGGTGTAAGCCAAGTAACTTGGTTCTCATTGCTACAATAAAAAATATTTTCTATTGAGGATAGGTTTAAAAAGCGTCTGGTAATTGAAGCGATATCTAAAACAGCAGATTTTTGTAATTGGAGAAAGGTGGATGGTGTTAATTTGAGTTCCTTTAGGTATTACGCCTGTTGATGATAATAAAATAGGTATGATTCTTACAGTATCCTGGTGCCACATCTCTTTCATTTCATCCGCTAGTGGTAAGAATTTTAGGATCTTATCGAAGTGTGTTTGCTTTAAATTATCTGTGTTTGGAAATGAGATATCATTATTACTAGTATTATTATCACTACATGAAGCACGTCTGCATAGCTACCAATCTCGCCAGTCTTCTCCATTGAGTCAGTCGTCAAATGACTCATGTTTCGACTTCGATTTTCAGAGCTATTTCTTACTTTTTTCTTCTTTTTGTTTTTTTTTCGCATAAGTCTTTGCCCTGATCAGGAATCAAGCCTCGTACCATTTAGACTTGAAATTCATGAAAACATGACGTGAAATCACTTAATAGATATATAATATATCATATTATTATGTTGTTATTATTCGGAATGTCTTAATGTTACGTAGCCGATGTGTTCACGCCCTCGTTGAGTTATTAAGCCGTGAAAATTTAACTACCCCACTAAGATGTCAACAGTGTGAAGTCAGAATTATAATTGCGTTCCTCAGTGGCGTGTTGCCGGCATTCCATGGAAGCTCGATGGTATTTGTAATATCTTTGTGTAATAATAGCACTGTCATGAGAATTACTCACTATATCTTATTTGTTATAATAATATTTAACAGAATTTAAGGGAATATTTTGCTTATTAAATTCTTTTGAGGAAATTATAGAAAGGTTGTTATTTGAACTCTTGAGTAACACATAAATTAACAGTTCATAAAACTAAAAACATGTTTTTGTAGTGTAAGTGTACTTATAAAAAAAAGTTGAGACACCGTTGCGAAGTTCTCCTGATAGAAACCAACCTTGAGATCTATTCGTAAAATCTATTTATTTAGTCTTTAATTTCATTATTCCAATTATTTATGTGAACCGAGATGGAGATGGAGATGTAATCCTCTGTTCGTGGTGCATACCGCCTGTCTCTTGTACGGCAGGGACCAGGGGACATCATCGGTTTCTTCCAAATTAAGGTCGGTAGGTTCTATTCCACCTTGTAGTGATTTATGATTGCAGTATGTTATTTGTTTAATTAAATAACACCTACGAGAGTAATTAGTGGATTTCGTCGTGAACATGAATAACTATAAGAATATAATTAGGTATACGCTGCAGTGCTGTTGTCGTTCTTAATATTTTGTGGCACAGTGACCACTGGTAGGTAATAAAAATAGTTTCAAAAATACCTTCATGTTAGAATGTATCAAACTTGACAAATTTACTGAAAAATACTGATCTCAGAGCAATAATGTTATTTCCCTAATACTATTAGGAATTTAAACCCATTTTTATGTCAAAAAATATTAAAAAAATATGTAATATTTCAACAATAAATTATTTATTCGCGCTTGCAAATAATTGTGTGCTCTAATTCATTGCTAGGCTTTGAAATATTACAAATAGTAAAATACCGATGGGGAGAACAAATATGCAACGCATATTTTTGCATAACTATTATCTATTTCTGACGGTGTAGTGTTTGAAAATGCCGATTAAATTCATTGTTTTATTGAGCAACTAGTGAACCTTTTATCTCCATTTTATGGATATGTACCTGAAATATTCGTATTGCCTATTTTTTAGATGTGTTTACAAATTTAAACACAGTATTTCATTCTGCATTTTATACTTTACTTATAGTAAACTTTTATCCTCGTGTATGGATAAATATTGAAAACAAGCAGCAAAAAAATATTAATTTGCAATTTAAGCTACTAAGAGATGAGATTTGTTGAAATTATTATTATTCTTATTAATTATTGCTCCTTGCACCTGCACATCTGAGAGTTCACCACAATGTTCTCGAAGGTGTGTGAAGTCTACCAATCTGCACTTGGCCAGCGTGGTAGACTATGGACCCTTTACCTCATGAGAGGAGACCCGAATCCAGCAGTGGGACAATTATGGGTTGTAATGATGAATGATGGTGATTAAAAATAAAATTATTTTTTTAATTTGCACAAGGTAATAAGGAATTGGTATTCTATTCAATTTAACAACAAAATGTATGGATTAGATGGAGATTTACATCCCAAATGTTTATCCATATAGGTGGATATATATGCAGCGACACCCTTCAATCTAAAATACTACGCCTGCGTGTTAAAAAAAAGAACTGCAATAAAAAGGTTGTCGATTTCTTTCTGTCATCGATTACAAGGCAGCGTTTTATTGTTAAACATGTGGGTACTATAATGTGGCTAAAATATACATCGGAATAAATCTCCCCATAGAAATTAAATGTTTTTAGCAGTAAACGTAATCTATGGTACCTACTTGTCATCTTCACACAAAAAGCATACATTAACAATATTCCATTGTGATTTGAAAGGACGAACGAACAAAAACACTTTAGCTTTTATAATTTAGCATGGATTACAACTAGCTTTAAAGTTTAAATGTTATATGATTGAGTGGTGAAACAGAAAAATAATGCTAACACTCTCATACCTCCGCAGTAGGATTTACATGTGTCGCGGGCGGTATGGATAACACAAATAACACGTCACTGACACCCATAACCCGAGAAAAATTATTAATGTGTCATATAAATATCTGCCCTGGCCGGGAATCGAACCCGAGATCCCTCGCTTCGCAGGCAGGGTCACTACTAACTAGGCAACGGGGCCGTCAAAGAAATAAATACATACTTTTTAAATTTAAACACTAATTTATACTTGACATAGTTGTTTGAAAACTAATTCTAAGCACGAAAGAATGTTTTCAAAACTGAAAACACGTGACTATTTACAGAAGGCAAAAAGACTACGGCTTTCCACTTTAAGGTGGCATTGCTTGAAAAACCTTTTCAATATCTTCTGAATACACTTGCGGCATTCAGAATCTCAGTTTGGGCACGTACAAGTGACTAATCTTTGTGGAAAGCTCTCGAGTGCCGTCGCGAGTTCCAAAGTAGCCATGACGAAGAGTCGCCTCTTAGCAGCTACTTGAGAGGCTAGTGTCGTTCAAACGGCCTTGTCTGATGCAAAAAAGAAAATTAGTGCATTAGTTTGCCAAGGTTTAGTATGGTTCTCTTTGGCATAAGTTTACTTGACATGTTTTCCTAACACAAATTAGTGGATTTAAGTTATATTTTCCGTCTTTGACTTGCTGCTTTATTATTTCTTATCTTTAGCTGGTTATGTTTATCCTTATGCCAATAATGCAATAAAGATTGCTCGCGGTGTGATTTTTATCATTATTTAATAGCCAAACAGAAAACCACATAGAAATTAATGATCAGCGGTCAATGCTGTTCATGGACTCATAAGTAACAAAAGATAACATGGGATAAACTGCACTTTTTGCATACCATTATATGTTTTCTTGTTAATCTTTGGCTTTACTTGTAATCGGTAAGACCCTATTTGTAATGAATTATTTCTTGTTTCTGGCAAAATATGCTGTATTGAGATTTTTGATCTGGTCGGTTTATTTGCTTTGTCTTTTTAAACTTCGCCAGCGCCGATTATGGTTTTAGATTCTCTAAATGTGTGTCTCCCACAGTGTAGCCTATCGCAACTGTTAATCAAATCAGAAAGCATTATTTAGGCCTTGTCAGGGGCCTCTGAATGGCATAACAACTTTAGGTACTATGCTTATAAAATAATACGATGTTCCAATTCGAATCCCAGTTCGAATTTTACTTAAAATATTTTTGACCCTTGACAATCATACCTAATTAAAATTAAACTTTTTATAATTTACATAATGTTTAAGAAGTTACTGAATATTTTGAACAATTATTAGACTGACAAACTTGAAGTCCTTAAGCCGAGTTATCTAAGTTTGTAAGCCGAGCTTAAAGTTTCTCAATGTTACAAAAATATTACATGAAAACAATCTTAAGTGATCTTTTAACACGGAATAGAGTGAGATTAAGTCGGGTTGCGTGTAGAACATGTTTAAAAATAATAATAAGTGTAGGTATTCCGAGATTTATTTTTATTAAAATTATTTTAACTAGCTTCAAATTTGATCAACCTTAAAGACGTTTTGAAATTAGTATATATGTTAAGTCTATTTAAAATGATAAGTGAAAAATAGGCCAAGAACGTGCCAGGCCACGCGCCGTGTAATGTTCTGCAGTAGTAAGATGATCGACTACCCTGGTAATGGATAGTGGTAGGGTGGGAGGGGTAGAGAAGGTGAATTGGAACAATATTAATATTTTTTTATTTTATTACCTTTGATCATTACTCAAATATTCATTATTTCATATACCTAATGGCAATGTGTAAAATGTAATATCTTAATACGCTGGTATCTCTTTATCAAGATGTTGCTTATGTATATTGGTAGCAATGGTCACTTACCACCATCTAGCCTCTCCGTCATCACCATTAACTACCACCATCGTGTTGTAAATGCGTTACCGGCCAAAAAGATAAACAGTGTAATTATAAAGTTAGAGGCAGCGTAGGATTACACAGAGGCCATTCCCCATTTTATATCCTAACGTAATATTTCCAGCTCGAAATGTTTTTTTTTATAAAGGTAATTTATCTGTACGAAGCCTGTAAAAGGGGAATGTAATCATAAATTTAATCATCAACATTTTTAAATCAACGCTATTCGAGTGTCGTGTTCCAACAGAGTTTCATACTCGTAAAACAGATTCATTATGCCTGATTTAATTATTCTCTGAAAATGAATTTTGCGCTCGAAGTCACTTGCGCATTTTTGTTATTTGAAGGTAAGTTCATTACTGCATCAGCGACGGATTTGAGAGTAGAGTATAAATATTTATTATCTGATTTAAATAAGGAAGCGCTCATAGCTCGCTTGTTCTGAATTGTGATCGAGCTTGGGCTGTCTTCAGTTATTTATCTATCCATATTCGCTGAATATATTTGTAGGTAAATTATAAAACCCATAACGACTAACACTATTCTGCTAAGGAACAGAATACCTCAACTTTACATTTTATATTTCATGAGTACGATCAGTAACAAGTATCAAATATATATTGCTTAAATTTTTAATATTACAATGTATGTTATGTCGCCAATATTAAATATTTTATATAATTTAAGAATTTATTGCATTGTGTTCTCCGTAAATTATTAAATTATGAAGAAAAGTTATGTTTAAATCTATTCTTATTTTCAGTATTATTATCACGGGTATATACTAAAGAAAAATGTGACGTCATTTCATGTTCGAACTTCTTCGATCCAGTTTGTGGACTGGCGATTTCGAAAGACGGCACTTCGATCACAAAGAAGTTCTATAATGTATGCCATTTGTCGAAGATCAGATGCCATCTCGAATCCCTTGTGGGTTGGTCATTATGCTAATACTAGATGAAGTTGGCGAATCCGATTTACATAATCATACGATTCTGCATATTGAGTTAGTAAAACTAAGCTTCTTGTGAACAACTATTCATTCAGGGCAAATATTTGAAATCGGAGGGTGATGGAAGTTGATTTCCTCGTTGTTTTAGTGAAATTCAATTATTTTTCAGATAGATTGGGTTATAAAAACTTCTCATAAAGTAGATGCGTCATAAATAATGCCCCGTAGCCTAGTGACCCTGCCTTTGAAACGAGGGGTCCTGAGTTCGATTTCCGGCCGGGGCAGATATTTATGTGACAGATAAATGTATGTTTTTGGGTCATGGGTGTTAGTGACGTGTTATTTGTGTTGTCCATGCTACTCGCGACATAGGGAATCCTACTGCGTGGGTATGAGTATGTTAGCGTTTATTTTGTGTCTTGTGATAGATTTGAAAAAACGCAATATCTAGTATAGTATCGTACGATAGTGTGTATAACGATACAAACATATTTAAGTGTATCCAATGTGATTTTTGTTACGCCTTATACTTTATCTCTCTAACAGAAATAAAACAAATACCTGATCAGTTTTGTAACATCAAAACTCACGTTTACCAACGCACGCGAAGGGTCACCGACTTCAATATTATTGGAGCTCAAAAGACTTGTAATCATACTTGTCCCACGTACTGCCGGGACACGTATGACCCCGCCTGTGCCAAGATATGGAAATCAAACATGCAAGCATTTACAAGCAGAGTGATGGTCAATCATTGTCACGTTGACCTGTATTCATGTGTTACTAGACTTAGTAAGTAAATTACTTGTAACTATTTACTAGCCTTGGTTAATGTCTCAGGAAAGGAGTTTTACTCGCAACTTACAATGAATCTGTGTTTTTGCAAATGTGATAAAATTATCGTCGAGAAATCAATTGTCAAATGTTTTAAATGGTGACGGGATTTTAGCCATCGCTAAATCGAAACTACTCTCCTACTTTGAGATTATGGCACCAGGTCTTGCCAGTTGGAGGTCGTAGGTTTAGTTTAATCCTTTAATTTCAACTTAATACTCACAATATATGATTAGTGTAACGTTATTTTTCCTTATATTTATCCTTCTAAAACTCACTGCAAAATATGTCATACGTATCTCGGTCGCAGGTTTGAAGAGCTATGCTCAATGTGGGGTTTCTTTTTTGGAAGGTAACGCATCGGTTACGTTGGTGTAACTGATGTCTCTGGACGACGGGAACTTATACCGTAGTAGGTAGTTCTGTCCGTTTGTTGGTTCGTATTTTATATTTATATTAAAATACGAACTGTCTTTTTGTGTCTATCATGCTATTTTTCTGTTTGTAAACTATATTTGGTTCCAAAAAGTGCCCTCGTTTTGAAATGGACAGAATGAGTGCTGCGGTATATGCGGATGTACTTACGAACGTCGTATGAATAGTTTTGTATTTACATACACTTTCCGTTGCCAGTGCGGAGTTTAACCGCATACGTCAAAATTACGAACTACGTATCTAGTTACCGTGTGAACTGGTGTTACCGTTATGGTCAACGCCATATTTCGACTGTTTATTAACGGACTGATTATTTATTTTCAGATGTCACTATTCAGCCGTTAAGTAAGTGTTTTAAGAATCCGACTGGTTTGACGTTTATGTCACATGTCGCAGCGTTAAAAAGTTTACATCTTATAGAAGACTAGAAATAACATAACTCATTCATGTAGACTAGAGTATCGTCAGAGGAAACAGAAGCCTGAGAAGACGATTGTATTATCAATACATAATTACTCATATTATAATCTTTCTGTAATTCCTCCTGTTTGTGTCAGCCGCCGTATGATTTCTAAGAAGTATTTAGTAACTTTTGCATCATATTTATGGAAGAGGAATATCGTCAGAATATAATCGTAGATTACGGAGGGTATTACTTTATAAATACGTTTTAGTTCAATTGCGTGTATCTTATACTTATTCATCACATTTTCAGAAATAATCATTTTCTGGTAGTTGTAACACTTAATAGTAATTGATTTAGTTTCATTAGATTGACACAAGATGGCGCTGTCATCCATTTCAATTGAGAATTAGTATTTGAAATATAACCAACTACGAACTCAGCTTTGTACTGTCGAAATCACACGTTAACTTCAAGTGAAGTTGGGTCTACTATACTAGTGTATATATTTAAGTAAATAATGGTCTCTTTTTTATTTTGTATTTTATTTGAAATTTGGCTTACATCCCGTGGCTGTAATAATTTTATCATCAGAGTTGAAGCGGTCCGTTGCCTTCTATAATCTTAATGGCCAATCTAGAGATTTAATTAAATTTTCCGTTCCACACTTAGAGAATATTATAAAAAATGAAAGCTTTATAGCTTCCATTGGATAGATTAAAATGAAATGTTACCAAAGGACTTTTGCAAATTGAATTGATTCTTGAAATTTTCATTAATGGAAAAACAAGTTATTATTCAAGAAAAAAACGAATACAGATAAGAAAAAAACAAATATATATAAAAAAAAAACAAATAAAAAAACAAATAACTGTGCTGTTCACCTTGGAGAAGTTACCTCATGTGAAACCTACCCTAAGTATCATCAGCTTTTCCTAATAATAAAAATGCATTGTCATTGGAATAAAAGCAATTTGTACAATTTTCACTTCATAGGATAAAATGAAGATCCAATTCAGATTGTAAATTTCAATTCAAACAAACATATTACCAAGCAAACAAACATTACAAGATAAATAAAAGACTTTAATAAAAATAAGATAGATATGCGTATCAAGGATAATACAAAAATACTTGTACTAGAAGATCGCTTACTCAGCATATTCGTTTGATAATACAGGAACCCCTTGTTAAAATTTTCCGATACATCACCTCGTATAAGTCATATGTTATACCTTACACGTCTAAAGTATTGCGCCGGCATTATGCAAATGATGTACGTGGGTTATCCTTTCGTATAAACTAGGTGGTGTAGTATATTTAGTAGAACCATATATATATCGTGAACTATGGTTTTAATTAACTTTGTATCTTCTAAAGTTCTTGTTTAATTTAATAACGGCCCCGTAGACTAGTAGGTAGTGACCCTGCCTGCGAAGCGAGGGGTCCTCGGTCCTCGGTTCGATTCCTGGTCGGGGCAGATATTTATGTGACAGGTAAATGTTTGTTCTTGAGTCATGGGTGTTTGCGACGTGTTATTTGTGTTGTCCATGCCATCCGCGACACAGGGAATGCTACTGCGGGGGTATGAGTGTGTTAGCGTTTATAGACTTTATTTTAATCCTTACCTGTACGTGAAGGTTGACCACTGACCAACAAGTGGTCGCTTATGATACGCTTTCATTAGGTTTACTTGTATATTTCTGTAAAGGAATTTCAATGTTAATTACACCCACTTCTGAGTGTTGTATCTTCATATTTCATGTATGTAGGTTAGATGAAAATGCAATAATACAATATATACCAAGCTGGTCTGACGAGGGAGCTCCAAGAGGGAGAGGTGACCTTGGAATGCCAAATGATACTCATAAACCCTTCGACTTTGGGCTCATTATCACAGATGAGAAATTATAAACATTGTTTAATCTAAGGCTATGAAAAATGATAGAAAACTATAGATAAATAATTATTTCATTTAATATTTTTGGATTTCTAGTAGACATATCGTCCCCATAGAAGAAAAACTAACTAACATTTCAGCCAAAATCACTTTTATTGCGTTATCATAAAATTTACTTTATAAAGTACTCATTTACAACATAATTTATATAAAAAATAGTATTGTCTCTCCTCTAAACAAAAATTATAGCGATCTTTGTAAAAAAATCACTGAACTGCGATTTTCTCGTTAAAAATTGTTAGTTATAATTTCTCCTATGGGGACGATATTACAAGTATTTTTTATCTTTTATCGTTTCGCGTTTCCTTCAAGTTCTATAAATACTTAATTAGTAACAGCCATTTACATCATCAATGATATCTTGAGTGTTCGTATTAAACGATGCATCTGAGATACAGCACGTTTTTATTCAAGAAGCCATTCACTGTCGCCTTGAAAACGCCTACGTAAACCTACATTCAAATAACGACGATTATAAATGAACTAGACATCGCCCGCGGATTTGCACAAGTGTGAGATAAGAACAGCAATAAAAACGTCAATTCCCTTCAGTCACTTGTTGCTAGGCAACGCTTTGTTAGTAGGTACTTGCTTGAATTTAGCTAAAATATACATCGTAATGAATCTTTTCATAGAAATAAGATGTTTATTCGCGATAAAAGTAGTTTGTAGTACTCATCGTTCTCTCAACTATCTTCAAACTGTTCATTTGCGCCGTGAAACTTTCGCATTTATAATATGAGTATGGATAATAAGTGAATGAATATTGTATTCTTTCTTTATAAATTGTAGCCTAATGTATCTATATATTATTACGTGAAGCAAAAACTTTGGACCCCATTTTACGTAAATTCCGCGAACGGAGGAATATGAAATTTGACACACTTATAGTTTATATGTAGGAGAAGTGCACAACGCTCATATTTTCAATAATAATGCTTATAAAGTAAATTAGATCTATAAATAAAACATTACGCACACTACCATGTATTTGACACACACACGGATAATAAGACACGTATACTCTTTTGTTTAT
>DWPA01006394.1:0-11020 GCA_018251375.1 Calpodes ethlius
TCCTGTTTCACTGCTTATGGTTATGCGATAATGGTACGCGATTAGTTAGATTTACGATAGAGTTAATCCTACAGGACATAGAGTGGTGATTCGAGTAGAAGTGTCTAGAGAATTATTAAATGAAATAGTAAACGAAAATAATATCAATATTGTATACCTCATGTAGATACACAGATAGATATCTTACTTTCCCCACTCTCTTTGTTCCATGTTAAAAAATGTGTAATTTCAATAACAATGTAAAGAATATTGGGGAAAGTTTGACATTCACAAAATACGAACAAGTTGCGAAAAAATTAAACACACTTGAAATTTTGCAGACATCTGAGAAATGACTTTACTAAACGTATCTCGCCTGTGTTAGCCTGCACTATAATTTTATTTAGCAGTTTCACAGCTAAATCAATCATCGTTTCTCGCCGCTCAGTCTAGGGTGGGGCGAGTCGGTTATCGATGCCGATGAAGCTATAAATTATTATAATACCTCTGCAAATTATTTTACGAAGTTCCTTTTGGATTTTTTCTCTCTGATAAAGATCGTGCAGGGCCGGCAGTGTGCTGTATATTTATTGTGGTAACACGCTTTAATTTAAGCGAAAATAGTAAAACAAGCGTGATAAATGTTAAATTAAGTTAAAAGCAATTTATAGTCTAGGCTTGAAAGTCGGTGCTCGCCTTCACGATGTTTTTTTGCGTCAGCTTCAACTCTCTGGTTTAAATTTGACGTAAGCCGTACATTATGATCATGATATTAACCTATTTACCAAACCTTGAAATCTGTAATCATGTCATATTCTAACATAATTCTTAACACTTTGTAACTTGTTGGGTTTTTAAAGCCTTAGTTTTCATCGATGTTGTATTTTAGTTCTTGCATTTTGAATTTTTTTTCAGGTACAAAACTTTACCAATGTATTTCAGTACCTACTTCAGGTAGTTTATAAAATGAAGTGGTAATATTGATCAATAATAAGAGTCAAAACAATTAAAAATACGGGCGCCTAATTTAAAAGTTCAAAGAGTCAGTAATAATACAGATTAAAGCACTTTTGTTGGCTGACACAGACATTTAGTAACACAGACTTCTTTAATCAACTAGACTTAATGCCATAAAAGCTAATTACCCATCAATGACCGAGCATTACGTCATAGTCATCCAACAATACATCGTTCACAATAAATTTGACGTTAATAATCCCCAGTACATCCCTGTTACAACGCGTTACTCCGGGGAGGTCCTCCCAAGAACATCGCCACGTCGTTAAAATCACCTCTGCAGAATTAAATGGTACAACGCCGCGCCGCCGTCGGTCCATCCATCGTAAATATTGGTTCCGACGTTGCCACGCAGACGTTATCAGGGTCGCTTGGTTGCTGTTAACGCATAAGACGCATGCATTTAATCAACGGTGATGACAGGCTGATTCTGTTTGGTTTCGTGGAAGCGTTCTGTGGGATAATTGCATGTTGAAATAAGAATTTCCTAAAATATAATTGCGTTATCGATACGGTTCATCTAGAATGGATATGGGAGATCCGTTTTATTTCTGGTTCTCAAAGTGTTTAAGAACGCTTTCTTTTAAAGAAGGTAATACTTACCTAGTGTTCCCCTTATCAGTTCTACCACCATTCAAAAGTTTTACCATCATCAAGCTTATAGTTGGTGGTATAGCCCCCAGTTGCTAAAGGTTGGAGTATATGCCATAACCTACTCCTTTGTTTAGTAGGATGCATCAAAAGCTAGGATGTTGCCTTGGACTCAAGATATAAGGAGCCTATTATATCCCAAATTTTTTTGATCAGCAATTGATCTTGGACTATTGCAACTCAATAGTTGGTTCTATAAGTTCTTCAATAAGTTGCAAGCTGCATTTGAACTATTTCGTTGACTTTAACCTTAATGCAGGTATAGCAAGCATCGTTAAATAACCAATAACTTGAAGGCTATGAACGTTTTCATGTTTTACAACAAAGCGTCTATCAAGAGGTAATATTTGTAGAATGTACACATGTGAGCTAATTGTTGATACTAATATTATATATGCGAAACTGTGTTTGTTAGTTTGTTTGTCCTTCTTTGATGATGCAACTGAGCGTCGTTATAGCGTGACTTTTGGTGTGGAGTTGGGAGAATAAAGAGTGTCATAAAAGTATGACACTGCGAAAAAACATCTTATTTTTATGGGAAGATTCATTGTGCTACAAGTACTGATCATTGGTTGCTGAAACCAGTGAATAAAGGTGCAATAAAATACTATATATAATATTTCTAGAAACAAATACATGTTATTCACAAAGATATATAAACTGTGCATCATATGTGCGATGTCTAGCTATGAAATAATAAATCGAAGTGTCTTTAAACCCACTTGTCTCCTTCGTAATGTGTGTTCTAACATTCTAATTATAAACAATGCTAATTCAATTGACGTCATTAATGTATTTATATCCGAGGACATAAATTAAAATCAAGTTTTTAATATTTAGGCGTGTATAGAACTAGTATTTTTATGAAGCTAATTTGCAAACCAAACTAGTACAGGTGCTGCCGTAGATAGTGGGCGTGGTCTGCGTAGGCACCTGTACAGAACATGTAATAATTAGAGTTATCCTATAGATTTTATGACTACAATCATGTTTGGTTCTTAGATTATCAGCGCTTGCTCACAACTTTCACTTCATTTCCTATTTTAACACCTTTAGAGGATGAAATTTCAAAAAATGGATTATTAGTAACCACACTATGTAAAAGTTTAACGGTTTTGGTTTAGTTTCGGTTGTACGTTGTCTGACAGTTCGGGTACCAACAGCTTACCTAATTCTGCCGTGCAACAATTGTCTTGTAAACAATTTCGTTCCGTCTCACGGTTGCCTATTACACTTCCGCCTGTATGGTATCCATCCTGAAGGCGTAACAACGCATATATTGTCAACTTCAAATAGAATAAATTAGTAATGAATAATACTAAAAGATTAATAATATAATATTTAATAGCAGTACTTAATTACATATTAGTCTTAACATTCACAGTTTTCTTACCAACGATTAATAGGAACTGTTTTATTAACTACATGTTAAAGTTTCTAGTTGTGGGATTTATTACTTAACTTATCACAAGAGATATCTTCTATAAAAACATCTATCTTGACAATCAAAGTCATTTATAGGGAACAGTGTGATTATTCGTTTAATATTTGATGAAATATAAATAAATAATCCATTTATATTATACTTATCTCATCCATTAAACTATCTGTTAAAACTTTTCAATCTTTGTCCATTTCTAAACATCGTCAACTCTATGGTCACGCATAATGTAGTACAGACAAACAGAGTGTGTTATTACACTAGACATGGCCCGCGGGTTCTTCACGCGTATCAGCTACCAGACACTCACGTCGATGTTGAATAAAAATAAATTAATAATAGCTATCGTAAGATTACTTTAGTGGTATTATTTTAAGCTGCACTTTATTTTACAAGTCCATGTTATTGGTACATTTAGCTTTGGTGTATGTTCTCGCTAATCTATGTATTATTAGAGACCCGCATCAGCTTCGCACGGGTGCAATAAATTTAAAAATATATGATCTAGAAATGGAAACACAGCCATGTACGCAAAATAAAGAAATACACACACTAAATTACATAAAATCGGTCGAGCGAAACGGATGTCGTTCGCAGCGCCACCTGGTGGCGAGTTACATCAATGAACATAGTATATAAACCTTCTCCGTGGAAAAATACATATGCATACCAATTTTCATAATGATCGGTCAAATAGTTTCTGAGTTTATCGATCATATAAATTTAAACATCCTTATTTATGTATGTAGATAAATGAGTTCATACTTGACTAGGTTATGTTTTAATCCATTTTATTATTATTTCCGTATATTGGAAACAAAAAATATCTCTTTCAACCTTTTTTCCATGTTAGTCCGTAATATATTTAAATGACCCAATAACCTTTCACGGTTGGCGCATACATGTTCTACAAAACGATAATTATCATAAGTTGTCTAAACAGCAAATCTTCATAATATTACTGGCGATTTATGTCAACTTTTAGCCTTCTGGAACGATCTATATTTCAAATTAATTTCAAAAAAGGAATAATTCGATATCCTATTAGCCGCAGTCGGCGGCATGCAGTTCCGTGTTCGTCCAGAAATAGTTTAAACGCTGGATCGCCGCATTCCACGCTTCCCACCGGCTGTTTGCCGGTTATATTGGTTTCGGCATTTCCAAACCGAATACGAGGTGGTTAGGTCTATTGCACAATGGAGATATATCTTTGATTTAGAATACACGAAGTGATTTTATATGTGAGGTTGAGTTCATATTTTTTTTAACATCTGACAATCGACGAGGAGCTACCTGATGGTAAGTGATCATCGGTACCCAAAGTATCACGCATGCCTTAGTAAAAAAAGGGAAGATATAAGGAAGATATCTAATTTTAACGATTTATTTTATATTTGATTACAATTGTCTATAATATATTCTTAACATAACAAAAGGTGGCCTGGAAATAGTCTACCCAAAATCGTCTAATTTCATCGTCTCGCTATAACCGTGAACGACTTCCTAAGGTATCCTTCGAAGCACAGAAGAACCTTCTTAAAGTTATAACGCCCTGTTGCTAGACTGGAATCGAATAATTACAATCATATCTAACTTAAAATATGATCCGACATAAAATAATGTACATACAAATAACCAAATACAATAAAATTCAAATTTGGAACACTACGATACTTTAATAAAAACAAAAAAAAGTGACTTGATTTATATGGCCAGGAATTTATGTTCACATCTTCTGTTCGAAAATTAATGTTGATTATAATTTCTGTAGCAATCGTCACACAGAGTAATTATAGGATTGTATTGTAAGAACCGAATAAACAAAAGAATTAAATGTTAGCGCGCTCACCACCATTGACTTATAATAAGTAAAAAAAAACATATTTGAATAGGTGAATTCTCTGCATACCGTCTTGAGCGTATGGCCCATAAAGTTAATCCTATTTAGGTGAGAGTGCGCGAATATTGAAGCAATATTATTAGTATATTCAGCAATGTTCAAAGACGACAACTATGTTTACGACACATGTTATGTGGCTGGCGCCACACGGAACTGTCCTCTCCGTGATCAATGTCCTTTCATGTACGTTTCTTAGAAGTGATTCCGTTTCATCGTCTGTATAATCTTATCTCCAGTGTTATAAAGTTTGGTATTCAAAGGTTTAGAAATAACACCATAACATCTCGCGGATATTATTTGTGAGATATATTGTATGAGTACTCTGTACAACATCGTATATAACAATAATATCTTTGTTATTTCGTATTTCATTTTAACAAGTGTTTTGTATATGTTTACGTAAATAACAAATTGTATTAATATCTTGTCTTGTATATTAATAATGGGACCTTGAAAGCATGAAACATTTTTGAAGACTGGTACTGACTTTCCCCCGCCAATCTTCTGAGTATTCCAGCATTTAATTAAATTACATATTACGAGCCTTTATGTTTTGAAGTAATTAATCATTGCATAGTATATACTAAACGACCATTATACTGGGAAACCGAATTCTATTGGTCGGATTGACTAATGAAGTTGTAAATATTAGTGACAATTATTTCAAATTTGCTCACTGTTAACAGAAAATCCTCATAAAAATATCGGATACAATATAAACAATCCTTAACAGTATCCGATATTTTTTTATATCCGTTATCCGTTCATTAACGGATATTTGTTGGACGATTCCCCCAGTGTAGATAAAGTTAATATTAAGTTTAAACCGATAGTATTTTAAGTAGGGCAAAATAACTCAACTTAGTCTATACATAATATGCAATTCAATGTAGGCTTTCTAGTTACTATTTAATTTATACAACCAGACTGCCGAACTTCACAGAATACCAACTATTGTAACATAGTTAATGGATTAACATGAACTAACTCGTAAATAGAGCAGCAAGGATTTTATTTTGATGATATAAATCTCTAGGGATTTCATGTAATGTCCTACATATTATATAGTTTATTATACATTATTATATAGTTATCACGGTCAAGCATTCATTTATGCATACAATATTATAAATACGAAACTGTTTGTCCCTTTTTCATGGTACGACGGAGCATCCTTATACGATACGGAGATAGTCGAGAAGATGACGGTTACCATAGAATATTTTCCTTCGATAAAAAACATCTCATTTCTGTGGGAAGATCAAGATACGATGTATATTTCTGTCAAATTAAAGGATGTGTTTAACAAAGCGTTGCCTGGCAACTATTGATAGAAAGGAATCGACAAGCTTTTTATTTCTGTACTTTTCTCACACGCGTGCGAAGCCGTAGGCAACGTCTAGTAATTATACATCTAGTATTTATAAAATATTTTTTTTACTTGCCTACAAGTTTAGAATAACAACACTTAGAACCGCAATAGTTGTGCTCAATGTGTTACCATTTCAAAGGAAGCTTTTAAGGCTACACATATATTTGTATCGTACGTTCATAAATGTTTCGTTTGATTAAAGTCAACGCTCACAGGCACACAATATTAGGAAACTAATTGTCTAGGCGTTATAAGACTATGAAGCATTTTCCTTATGACGTGAACAATATGTGATGACCTCAAATATAATTTATTTAAAATCTTTCATAGACAATTAATGATCGCAGCAACTTAGTCCATATATATATCTAAATATATTAATTTCGCCGAACATGAGAAGTAATATTTTAAAGTTCAAATAACGCTTAAACACATATTTGTTTTAACACACATAACAATGTTTGTTTTTAAACTATGTTCTTGAGTACGTTCATACGTACGTGTGTGTGCCCTCAAACTCGTTTCTCCCATACATTCCAATCGAGACCGTGACTCTTCAATTAAAATATTTAACCTCTGCAATATCTATCATTAGCATCAAAGACCTACCGCAATTCGGTGGCTGATTCATCCGCTCCAAAATAAACATGAATACAAACATTCACTCCGCTGTGTTCGAGGCTTGGGGAGGATGCCAAAGTTCTGACCTTCGAACGATCTCCTTGATCAATGAATCTATATTTCTTATATTCTTAGTTCATTGATTCGATTTATTTCGAACTAAAAATTTTCATTTACTATTAAACATAGAAAGGGGATTCATTTATAATTCACAGTCTGAAACATTATTATTTAATATTATTTCATTTAAATTGATTTATTATTAAACTTCGTACAAGGATTCATTTAAAACGCAGTCATTATCTTTGTGGTAACGTAACATAAATTTATTTGGATTAAATTAATGACACAAATACTATTATATATTTCTTGTAAACTATTTTATTACTCGTTAATTATTTTATTTGTTAGTTTTAACTTGTTTTGTATTGACAGTTAGGTTTGCAAGTTTAACAGTTCTTCTTTAATGACTACAGATTAAAAACAGGTTCAATAATTTTACGTCAACAAATATATACATATTATATGTATATATTGTATATGTATAGCGAAACTCCTATACAATTATTTTAAAGAAATTACTTTTTAATATTTCTAAAAATAACGACTATAACTGCCTACATAAAAAATTACGAGCAACTTGAAATAGAAAACGCAAAATTATAATATACTGATGCACACATCCCTTACCCCAAAAACCCCGACCCTTAAACCTGATTTAACCCTTTACAGTTCACGAACTTTAAAAGTTTTCGAATTGATTCGGTCGTTCCACTGGGATTCATCGGAGTTTCAACGGGTTGGGAACAAGTGTGCACGCGAATGTAATTAAACGAACCAATAAAAGAACAGCGACGCAATACGCGAACTACACTAGCACAGGATGGAAGTAGTTCAAGTAGTTAGTGCGTAGTTCAATCCAATTAGTGCAAGTGCGTCTTACTTCGGACGCTTCTAGGGCACTAACGCGCTAATACTACTACGAACTAGTTATTTTTTATTTTTAAAAGTACTTTTTAAACCGTATCTATAAAATGAGCTAAATTAATCGGAAAAAATTTATAAACCTCTTAAAAAGTGTATCGCACACGTTGTACATTGCAGGTATTTATATTTTTTTAATAATTTAATAATTCTATTTTGATTTTAATTTCATGACATGTATTCCTTAACCCGCACTAACTTGAAAAAAAGATTTTATAAATAAGAGGGGATTATTTGCATATACATTATTTTTTGTATATTTCTTCATTGTATGACATTTATGCATTAACATCCGCTTATAAAAAAGTAATTTGATAATAATTGACAATTGTGTTTTGAATTTCGAACATATATTTTTTTCGAATTTTAACATTGAATTTTAAGCAGCCAGTACTATAATGAATTTTGCAAGAATCCAATATATGGGTACCTATCTTTTATATTTAAAAAAATAAAACATATTGATAATAGAATGTTGCCGAAATACTGCTAATGTTATTTATATCCTTACGTCCGTAAGTAGATTCGTTCTACGTAACCGTGAGGTACACCGAAACGTATCCTTTATATCCCATATTGTTTACGTCAAACTGAGTCATTACTTCAATTTGACGTCTGGAAGGGAATGCGGGAACATTCCCGATACGTACACCAGGGCACGTAGGTTCTGTTTATATGCAAACGAGTTTATTGTTATCGTAGCGAACACACCAAGGCTAGTTATTTTAGAATTGTAAACATCCACTACATTAACATGATTAATGGCGTAAGTAATGGCATTGCCAATAATTTTGTGTGTAGATTTTACAGTTTTGTTTAGATTTTATTACTGAATTATGTGCCGTGAACATTACACGTTTGAAGTAATGGTTTATAAGGCTTGAACCACACTTGAGTTCGAGCCAACCTCTTCTTTTCATGATGCCTCCTGTTAGACAATGGATGAGATGTTGATGGAGGTTGCTGGGTACGGTATCAACACTGTGTTTCTCAGTCACCGTCTCTGATTCAGTATTAAAGCCTCGAATAAAGTATCCATAAAATAAACCTATCACCATAATCCAACCCATTGTAAACTTTTATGACCTTTTATCTTAGATTACTTAGCCTAGTTGGTGGTGACCCTGCCTGCGCTAATTGAGGTCCCGGGTTCGATTTCCACTCGGGGCATATATTTATGTGACAAATAAATGTTTGTTCGCGAGTCATGGTTGTTATTGACGTCTAATTTGTGTTGTCTATGCCGCCTGCGATTCAGGAAATTCCTAGTGCGGGGGTATGAGTGTGTAAGCGTTTATTATTATCTTAAATATTTACGTTTTATTATGTAACTAGATGCTGCCCGCAGCGTCGCTCGCGTGTGAAATGATTTTCATTAAAAAATCCTTTTTATATTTCGTTTGCCAGGCAATGATTCATTGTGCATTACTTTCTTTAATTTAACTAAAATATACATGATAATGGATCTTTCCACAGAAATTCGATGTAATTTCGAGATTGAAACTACCCTATAGTACTCTTCATCGTCTCAATTATCTCCACATCAAAAATCTTACTAGAATAGCTCTCCGTTGCGCAGCGATAGAAGGACAAACAAACAAACAATAATAACTACAGTAATAATAAACAATTATACTATTAGTATAGATAAAGATAAGCATTTATACTATAGGTACGCGGAACTATTCATTAAAGAGGAACAGACGAGCCGTAATGAATTGTAACTACAGTTAAATTACAAGCAGGATGGTGGTTGCAATGTCTCAGTAACGAGCCCCCATATAATGGTGAGTCACCATCTTTGATGTGCGTGGAATGTGCCACTCCCCAGCTTAATGGCAACGCGGGCGATGTTTATATGCAAATTTATTTATTGATATCTGTGCCCCGAGGGCTGTTTTAGAGGGGAAAGTTGGATTTCTATCGTGTTACTTGGTATCTTTTTAAGAGGACTGGATAAAAAGAAAATAAAGAAAAAGAAACGATTGCTTATTATTATTATGTTCATGAATATTTTTTTCATAACAAAGCATTTAAAAGTTAGTTATTTTGTTTGTTGTGTGTTGTGTTTAGTTAATGTTATCAGTAAGAGGCAGCAGTTATTGATTTTTTTTGTAACGTGGTTCATAGTTATATTTCTGATAAAATGGACCCTTCTTTGTAATATTTTTACTGTATATCACTGTCACACCTGCGTCATAACACGTTAATTAACACGCTAACTATGACACTATGCAATGTAACCAACTGTTTATCGCAATAATTAAGGCGTAAAAAATCTTTTTTTTTATGTGTAACACGGTGTGTTCCTTCATAATAATATAACGCGTTAAGTAAGACGCATTCGGGCATTATATTTGATATTGACGTGGCATTATAAGCGTCTCCTGTGTACGTAAATTAACAGAAATTAAATTTGTATATAACTTTATGAATGTAGCTAAGAATTTAATGCGTTAATTAAGGCGCATTCGGGCATGGTATTTGACACTAACTCGGCATTATAGAAGTATTGTTATCATCCTTACACGTTGTTATCATCCAAACTATCACGTGTAGTGGTTCGTGATCGTGCATAAGGACGACAATAGTGTGACCACACGTCTTACTTTGAGCGGGATAGTCTCAGTTTTAAACATATTTTTTTTACAATCAGTAAGTTGTGTGTTCCCCTACGTTATTAATATATGTATATATTAATAATTTCATATATATTCGATTAGTATTTATTTGTTATTACTTTTTTTTTTTTTTGCCCACTTTTTTTTCCTTATGTCTTACATACCTATGCCGTCATATGGTCGTGATCACACTTCCCCGAGGTTGGTCGCCTTTGTTTTTATTCAATTTTGTATGTTGCAACAGTTTGAAATAAATAAATTGATGGCTGACAACACTCCCATCTGACGATTGCGATTAATAATATATTAAATTATTTTTGCGCTTTTAGCAACCAAAATACTCTTAAATGATCGACTTTGGCAAGCCAAAAGCGTATTAACAAGCTACTGTTGTTATTTACGGCGTTTTAGTGGGATTAGTAACTAAAAAATTA
>DWPA01006395.1:0-11019 GCA_018251375.1 Calpodes ethlius
GAATGTCCTTTATAGAATCGTAAACAGTACATTTAATCATGTGATGATCTTTAACAAAGTTGTTGTGTATAAGCCCACGAAGGTTTCTAAGTTTGTACCACCAATTTTTGACAGGTGACGCCACTGTCATTCCAATTAATTTCATATTGGCGTAGCAACGCGCGCAGGGTCAGCTAGTAACGTAATACATTTTCGTATTTAGTAAATACTTGCACCTAAATTTAGCTGTTAATTCCCCACACCGAACCTCAAAGGTTCACTTCTAAAGTTTGAGCCAGTGTCACGCGGACGTTTACTGGATCTAGAGAATATTGGGTTTAATTAACGGTAAATAATGTACAAAGTCAAGCGTCATTAAGACTTTGAACGATATGTAAATGCCTTGTACTTACTCCCTGGGGAGTAGACGACTAATTCTGAACAAAGCCCCTAAGTAATGAAACATTCAAAACAAGCTTACATTAAAGAAATCGCTCGTCTTTTCTGGAAATGAAGATTTATTGAGTAGCTGAAGTGTAGGCGGAGTTTTTAGGCGAACCTTTTAGAAACACGCGTTTTTATAAGACCTTATAATTTTTGTATACAAATTATTGTTTTTCGAGTTTATTATTTTCATTGTCAGTAACGACTTTTCCTAAATCAATAAGCTACCGTATGGCTTTGGGAGACATGATGGTTATATTAATAAGTATTATTTTTATTAAGCGTTTTATATGAATTTAACATCCGTAAACATTCTTGAAGAATTACTTGAGAATATCATGTGTATACACATAGGTCAATAAACGCTAACAAACGCTAACACACTCATGCACCCGCAGTAGGATTCCCTGTGTCGCGGTTGGCATGGACAACACAAATAACACGTCACTAACACCCATGATCCGAGAACAAATATTTATCTGTCACATAAATATCTGCCCCGGCCGGAAATCGATCCCAGGACTCCTCGCTTCACAGGCAGGGTCACTTCCAACTAGACTACGGGGCCGTTTATATTTAGTATTGATATTTGGCTATCTAACGCAATTTCGTTACTATTTGTACAATAGGTACTGAGAAATTTATATAACTTCTATTTATATTTTGCCCTAATAGTTATGTTAATTTGTTCTATTTTTTTAAATCAAAATATTGTAACGGCTATATGTGGAAATGAGAGAGCATCGCCCTTTTTCTACCTTTACAAGTAACAAATTCAAATTTATCACAACCAAATCAAACATGAATGAAAACCCACCCACCCACCAGTTTAAAAAAATGTTAAGGGTACCATCAAAGCTATGAAATTGCTTTCAGATGTAAATAATGGGGCGCAGGCCTTCATTTACATTGATATAATACTCTTATATCTCGCACCAAAGATAAATTAAATTTTAAATGAGACGGATAACATTATTATGACTGAGTTAGAGCAATATTTTCCAGACAATATCCGGGATAAACACAACAAAAAGGAAGGAAAGAAGTTAAATTAAAAGAAAGATAATAACGAATACACGAAACAGACAGAAAAAACACAAACTGCTCTGAACAACCAACGGCCTTTGACGGCCCCGTAGCCTAGTTGATAGTGACCCTACTTCCGAAGCGAGGGGTCCTGGTGACGTGTTATTTGTGTGGTCCATGCCACCCGCGACACAGGGAATCCTGCTGCGGAGGTATGAGTGTGTTAGCATTTATTTATTTATTATTTATAATTAAATTAAAACAGATATTATTTTTCGAAAATTTCATTGCAATCGATTTCAAAAACGTACTTAAGAAGTTCTATTTTGACAGAAATAAATAAACACACAGTTAAGAAATTATTTCATTCTTTTTTAGCTTTTATAGATATATGATTCAAATATATGATTACGTACTGACTCGCTGTCACTACATTTTGAGCAAAATAATTTACCAGCACTTACCGCCTGGCAACATCATAACAATATTTTTCTATATTTAAACATGACCAACGATTATGTCAGCTTAAATACATCACTTTGTAGTGTTTTATCTTCTGCGTCGCTTTATAAATTACAAGTATTTACAGTAAACGTAATATTATTACGTAATTTATTTCTGAATTTAGTAGCATTTATAAAATGGACTACAATTGGTCTTGCAATTTCTGAGATTATTAACTAGTACATATCTTTTATATATAAAAATGCATGTTTGTTTGCTTGTTCTTTATAGAATCGTAAATGGTACACTTAAACATGCAATAATCTTTAGCAAAATTGTTGTGTATGAGCCCACGAAGGTTTCTAAATTGGTACGACCAATTTTCGACAGATGGCGCCACTGTCATTCTAATTAATTTCATATATTTCCGTGTCAGTTCTTGTTAGAGTAGCAACGCGCGCAGGGTTTAGCTAGATTTTCTATAATATTTAGTTTAAATATTTTTTTAATATATATACCTATATATTTAACTTGACTAAAATGAATGGTTATAGTTACTGTCACATATACGACTTCTGCATTAAATCGTATAATACATGTAAATGCTAAAGTATACATAATGCAGCAAAAATATTACCATATAGCATAGCTGTATTACCTTTTGCCAAACTTAGCACTTGAAATATTGCTGCCGTATTTCATTTAATTTTACGTATATTTTATATGAAATATTCCACGTTGACAGGGCAATGTGCTCATGTGGTCACCTCGGTGTTTAAATGAATAATTCATATAAATTTTAATAAAGCCATTCTGTATAGCACAATTGCCAATTCGCCAATTTTGCGGCGGTATTCATGATGCGTGTAATAAGAATTATCGGATCAATGTACAACGATTTTGTGGAAATTTCCTGGAGTACAAAACATACCTAAGGCATGACGAATTAATTTCGGCTTTATAATAATATTTAACGTAATATACAGATTATATATACATTTTATAGCTAGGAGAAACTAGTAGAATTTTCTCCTGTGTTTGTCATGTATTTTTCTTCGTCTTTGCTAAATATAAAATTATTATTATTAATAAAAAAACTTTTAGTAACACCATAAAAACACTGATATATTATCCTCATCTTCACTTAATCTTAAGGAAAAAAAATGGACTGTATTATATAATTATGTTTATGAACATTTATTTTTTAGCCAAACTTTTTGCTTTGTTTAAAAAACCCTGAATGCCATTAGATTTGTAATTATATCAATGATAATGTGTGAACCTCATTGTCATTTAATCTGAACGAATGTAAAAATGAACAATATTTTATAATTATGTTTTTGTAGATTTATTACTTAACCATCTACCATATACTCATTAGATCTGTAGTGATATCAATGATAAAGTATTAATTAAAAAGGATATAAAAAATGTATCGCTCCTTAAATGAAGCGAATGAATACTAGTGATATAGAACATGATGTTAAACAAGGTTTTGTATTCAAAATTCAAACATAATATGAATCACCACATACGTAATAATCCCGAGAACAAAATTTAAATTACGAGTAGAATATACCCGAAAGCACTGCTACATTTATACTCAGCTTTCAAATATGTAAAACTAATTTTAAACTAGTTAATTTCATATAGTATCAACTACTCCACTAATGAGTCTGTCTATTCTATTTATATAACTCTTGATATCTACTTCTTGTACCTACTTAATAAGGGTCGTCTATACACTGTCTGTTTGGATAAATTTAATATTCTTTTCCAATTATTACGTCACTATTTTAGAATATTTGATGTTATCCACGGCTTCGTCAAACACAGCAATGAAAAGTTTGTCAATTCCTTTCTATCATTGGTTGCTAGTCAACGCTTTGTTGTCAAACACTTAATTTGGCTGAATTACATCCTAATGGATCTTCCTACAGAAATTAGATATTTTCGCGGTAAAAAAAAGTCTATGGTACTCTTTATCCTCTCAATTATCAACCTAAAATCTTCCATAAGGTCGCTCCGTTATTCCGTGAAAACCATCCATCCATTTCTAAATTATTCCTGCAAAGTTCGGGGAGGACACTGATAACAATAAGAGTAAGATAGATTTTAAAATTGAACTTCCCTGAAAATGGAGATTACGATGAGATGGAATTTCAAATAAAGTGCTCGAGAGATGTTTCAAATGTTCCTCCCCATTATACATCTGCGAACGCGATACGCTTTACTAATGCGGGCTTGGATATCTCAACTCAGGCTTAAGAGACTTTCCTAATAGCCAAAGATGTAAGACACTTTACAGCAATTTTAAGGATCGATATTACTAATACAAGACCCATAATATTGTATCCAAACTTAATTAAACACACAGTTAATAAATATTTCAAAATTGAAATACTTAAGTGCCTTTTCATAAATGTACCTATCGGGTTTCGCCGTGTTGCATTATCAAAGATTCTCATCAAATTATAAGTCAAATTTTAACATCATTACTCAAACACTGGTACCCTCTGCTTTCCAAGGGTCGTATATTATGTAAGGGACCTGGAAGGAGGGCTCAGTAACATCCAGTATACGTTAAACGCAATTTTTTAAAGCGGTAGTATTTTTAATTCATCTAATAACTGTCACCGTCCCCAAGACTCAGTCGTGAGATATTTTGAAATGAACCGTTGCAGCATTGCTTACCGGAGATCGTATAGTGTGTTCGTATGATTGTATGTGTGGCGATGTCTACATTTGTCAATAATAAGTCGCGTGTGTTTAGGTTCTATAATACAGGGTTCTTCGATCATGTTTTTCCGCTTTTTTCTGGATATTTTGATAGGAAAAAGTCAAAATTTGAATTCGGGTGTTATGGCATTATTCATCGGATTTTATCGCTCGTTTGTCTGACAGGAGGTGAATCTCGGAATGTTTCGCATTCATTAATTTTAATGACTCGGATCACTGACAAAGTTGCATAATTTTTGTACCACGCTTTACATAGCTTTGTGGTGTATTAAAATTTTAGGGTCAGTGCATATTGTTGGCTTCGTTTTTATTTCATAGCTCCTTTTACTCCTTCCCTCGTTTCCGAGTCTATTAATATTTTCCTATCCGTTGAGTTTCTATTTCTATTACTGATTGAATTGCTATGAATGGTACTGTTACTTGATTTTTAAATTCTTATCTATTTATATTCTATACCCTGGCTTTTAAATGTTTTAAGAATAAACTATAAGTTCACTCTCAGTCATTTGCTGTTTATGCATCAAATCTATTGCGAAATCAAAAGTTTACGTGTCAACTAGCATTTAATGTATCGGATCAGTTAGGGCTGAACTGATATTAAAAGTTGTATCTTATTTTGTTTCTTGTCAAACTTTATAGTCTAAAAGTTTCAAGTTTACCTAAATTATTGATTAATTAGTACCACGCTTTGTAGCAGTTTTCCTTTATAAATGTCCGCAGACATAATGTAAGTGCTCGCTTTTTGAACGTTGCCTCTCAATATTGAATCTTTGTTGTTATTTTCTGTGTGTTTGATCTGTATTTAAACTTGGATCGCAAGCATGAGTAACTTCAAACTTCTTAAAACATCCATAACAAAGGAATTTGCGCCAGCGGTTTTAACTTTGAGCTTAAACGTTGTTTTTAGTTTGCTTGCAAATGAATAAATCAGCCTTGTTTCGCAGAATTTTAAACAATCTTGAAACAAATATCTACCATTTAGATTTGAATGGAAATCAGCATTCTCATTAAAATATATGTATATGTGAAGAAGAAGCTGGTGAATTGAATTATAAGATCCTATGAATATTAGATGTTTATAATTACAAGTATTTACAGTCAAATAACGTGTGTACTGTATCGCAATATAATAATGATTATTATTTTCACAATGATATGTAATGTGTTTTGTTTCTGGGCATCAGATATAATGTTACGAGGCAATGAGCATAACGTAATGTTGAAAGCTACGTATATGGCAATCAAACGTGTCTGTTTTATCTTCTTGCTAATATATTTTGTCTATTTCCTCACATTAATGATGATAAGAAAAGCGTAAAATTATCGTATTCGCACACATAACAATACATTAGTAAATAATGTCGCACAAATATATGTACGTTAACAAAAACAATCGGTATGAAATTTTGGACCAATTTAGCATATCGTGTAAGCAATTTTATGGCACGTATTTAACTGTTTAAAGAACTACAATTAAAAAAAAAACTGCTAGGATAATCCAGTTGGTCTTTATTCAAAATTAAATGACTATCTTTGAATCCAAGCCCGCATCCTCTTCTTTTATAACTCTCTCATGAACAATGGATGTAGTTATAATGCCATATGCCTACTTTTGCGGGTGTTTAATATCTTTAAGATATAGTTTAATGTATATAATAATTATGATAGAATTATCTTTACAATTAGTGGCAGCTCCTGCTCTTCCTAAAATTATGAGATGTTTAAGACGTGTTTTGATTGCATAGTTTTCTTTCTACTCAGTGTTTTTCACTTTGATATTGCCTTTGCTTTCACGAATTTGGATCTGTTTGTATTCCCAGATGGGAATAGTGAATTAGATTAATTCACTCTAGTTATTTGAACAATGCCAAAGACAAGGATAAGAATACGACATTTTATCCTTTCTTTGTCTTTCTCTATAAGACCTCATAGAGTTGTTATTGAATACGGGAGGTTTTTTGTTAAAAGTAACCTATAAGCAATAAAACGTAAGCAAATAAGTGCGCTGATAATCCTAAGAGTTTTAGAACAATGTAACATGATCAAAAGTACTAGTAAAATAATGAAATGAATGTACAATATTGTAGGTAATTCCTGATCAAATCCAACTTCAAAATCAAAATGATTAAAGTGTTCTATCACAATCTCGAAACTATAAACCTGTAACGACTCATCTGTCTTTGCACTTAAGATCCCAATGTAGAAGTTCAACAGTCTAGTTATAACTTCGACTGCACAGGTTTATAAGATTAGTTGCTTATTGAATTTTCCGTCAAAAGGTTAACCGTTATTTGAAGCAGAGCTTGATTCTTCGAATCGTCGATTTTTGTATGCTCTGGAAAAGAAGACACGTTTTCATCTTAAATAAATGAGTACTATAAAACAAATGTAAGTTATTTAAGTATGCACAAAGAAATTGCTTTGGCTAAAAGAAAATATGCAGGAGATAAACTTGAACTCAATCAATGCGATATTAAATAAGTAATGAGAATAAAAGTTTCAAGTAATAAAATATATTGTTTCTGGTTTTGCAATTGTAAGTATTATCAAGTCATTAAATTATTGTGGAAGATTAACAAGGCAGGGGTAATTTTATAATTTTTTTTAATTTTAAAATTTATTGAAGTTAATGTTTAAGAGCAATACTTTCTAAAGTAATATTCCAACTCAATTCCAAGACATCTATTTGTCAGTGCGCTCGTCGCGTCAATCCATTCATGTCATAAAGACCATTTCAGTATCACTTTGCTGTAAGCACGCATATGGTTCTTAATAGCTCTATGATTGCTTTATTTGATGCGGCCTATTTTAAGTTTTTGAACGTTGATACTCGTATAAAGAAACATAGCACGACAAATAATCGTACTTTTTTTAATTTGGTATTGAACCATGAACCAAACCTATGCGTTCCGGTAAGTAGCTCGGTAGCTATTTTACTTGAGCGTCGATTTTGGCAAATAGATTGTGTTGGATTTCACTCATAATTATTTATTATATGTTGTCCGCGGCTTCACACCCTTTGATGTCAATTCTTTCATAATTTGTTTTTTATTTATTTAATTGAACACCAACATAATGAACACCGATTACAGCTTAATAAAAAGATAGCATTAGAAAAAGACAAGTGTCATTATAATTAAAGGTGTAGACTGCATGCACAGAAAGCGAGTGAAAATTAATTAAAAATTGTAAATTACAATACTAATAGTAATTTCAATGTAAATTTAAATTTTAACTCTGTTTCACTATAATACACATCTTAATGGATCTACCTACAGAAATGAGACGTTATTTTGCGGTGGAAAGTATCGCATGGTACTCGCATCTTCTCAACTATCTCCATACCAAATAATCATATCATAAAAATGTTCCGTTGCACCGTGAAAGAAAGACAAACAAACACACTTTCGTATTTATAATATTAGTATAGATGAAAAGATTTTAACGACCCTATTCTTTCATGAGCAGTGCGAGACCTTGTTTCATTGTTTGTGAATGGGTAAGCACATTTTGTTATATGAACTACAGTACAAGACAAGAAATGATACTGTAATCATATCTTATTACTGTTAAACGATTGATTCATTTATATTATGTAATTGATATTTTTAAAACTGTCGTAACGGCTTTGATTAAGTTAAGGTCTTTTTGGATAAATTAATCAATTTGTCAAGGCTTAATTTCAGAATCAATCATGTTTTTTTTAACATTTATAGGTACTGTCATCTGTTGAGTTATGTTACTGTAACCGAACTGTTTAAGAAGTTCTTTAAGTTTGCTTAGATTGATATCAGGTGGCGCTGTTACACATTTCTTTCTTCATGAAAGATCAGCGCCATCTATTAATTATCTTTGTATTATTTGAACTGTACGTGATCAAATTTTGTTATACAACTCTTTTTTGTATAATTAGTACATCTGGAATGTATGATCTAAGATACATAATTAACAAAATTAAAGAGAAACAGAAAAATGACGAAAATCCATAAGATCATATTATTTTCCCTTAATTTTCTCAAATAACGATTACGTTTAAATATTGACAACTGGGAGAACAATCACGAGTTTATTAAACGTGACAATAGATGGCACTGTATTTATATAAGTAGCGCAATTATTGTAATAACATATTTATACGCTTCACCGACATCATTAACAACTCGTGAAAATTTAATAGTTTAAATCGCAAACCAAAACAAGATTAAGCAGACGAAAAACGAAGCGAAGACTTAAAAAAAGTATTTTACTTTCGCTACTCCTTTCGCGCGATAAAGGAACAGTATGTTTCTATGGAAATGCAACTGTAAGGCCTATTGTTCAGAATGCTCATTAAAATTTTTAATATCCATTCCGCTTTTGCCAGTACAATAATGTAGATGTATTTTTTCATTCCGCGTCTACTCTCTACTTATTTACATATAAGCTCTAATTAATTTCTGTTTCAGGGCAAATAATGAAAAACTGAGATGAACCGGGTTCGGAACGATTGATTTAATTATGTACCAAAACAATGAAACATTCTTCTTTATTATTTATATTTGCCTTTTTTATCGTATCGTTGGATAATAAGATGGTGTCTTATGTTAAGCCTAAGATATGTTCTAGTCAAGAAGTTAGTGTGTACTCTGACTGAGCCAAAGTTCTATCTCGAAACTTCAATCGCTATCGACAGATACACACCATGGATTCAATTTATACCTCCGTTTTAACATATCACTAAGGCACTTATTTTTTATAACGTATGTGAAATTATAATTATATTTTTGGCATAGGTAGATGTCTCCTCAAGCGAGGTGTGGTTGACTGAGGAGCCTACCTTTAAATCTTTATCTATAATATATAAAAATAAAATTACAATTCTAAGAAATCGTAATCATCTTATTAACTGCTGTCTCATTGGCCGACACAACAACATTATGTATGTGTGCGCAACACACGAAAGCTTCCATGTGTGCGTGCGAATGGTGTAAAGCTTAAAGGTACTACACCGGTAGAATGTATAGTGAAGTTGTTTTTAGTGTAGCAACACTATATATATTATAAAGCTGTATAATTGTTATGTCAATAAATAAACGGCCATTTTGTTTCACTTATAACTAACACTCATTTAAAATATCTTTATAAGTGCCATGACATCACATAGAAAAAGATAGAAAAGGCCTCCACCCTTTGCAACTCCTAATGAGTTAATGAAAAGATTACTTAACAGAAGTGACCATTAATGAAAACATTTAATTAATTCAAACTGGAGTATAATTTAAAAATTAACGAGCGCACTACCGTTACGCGCGGTGGAAGGATATTTTTTTCGTTAATTAAGAATATTTTTGTCTGTGGAATTCAAAAGCCGATTTAGTTAACTCCGCAATGATATCCTACGCCACGTAAAGTGGATAATACAGATAACACATCGTTAATTCCTATATCCTATTTACCTGTACCTGGAATAAAACCCGGATCCTTCGCTTCACAAAGAGGGTTACAATCAACTAAGGTTTGGGGTAGTATGGGGTTTTCTGAAGTTCTTAAAAAAATTAACACATCACACACAAGAACTAAAAAAATCATCACAAAATAAACATGTATTTCCCTGTCAAATTATCATAACTTTCTATATTCTTTATATATTTAGATTATGAAGCCCTAAAAAGAGGTATATCAATTACCTTAAATAAGAAATACTAGTGGATACGTCACAAATTGGTCGTATAGCAATTATCAATAAGTACGACTAAAGAAGTTTAAGCACAATTCCTTTTATTGCCAAAAAGCGGTTTTCTTTTCCTTGTTACAGTGTTAACGCGATCATTTCTTTAGTTATTACCGATTTTTCCTTAACGTCAACGAATTTGACACGTCATACCTTTTCGTAAATAATTTCTACGCAAGTTGTTGAATAGTTTGGAAGAAACTGTCTATTTTATAGAACGTGGACCCTTCTCAAAATGTAACATGAGCAACTTTTGTCTCCCCAATTTTATGAACAAACTTAATTTCATGTTGGCTTAAAACGAAATAAAGACAATAGAGAATGAATGTCAGTTTGACATTGACAAGTGACAGAGAACGTGATTTGGAGTTTAATAAAGTTTATATCGCATGAACCGAATCGTGTGATCTAAATACTAGACAAATTACAAGAGAAAAGGAAAAACGTGATGATACGCAGTAAAAATTAAACCTTCAGAAAACTTAACTTTAAAAGATTGTAACAAAATATAATAAACATACGGAGTAAGAAATTAGGGTTTTTTATTACAATATGTTATTTCTCAGTCACTGTCGGTAGTGATATAGCCTTGTGGTTAGTGGAACGTTGGTTTCTCGAACGTGGCGGCGATAATTTGAATCTTGCACGCACCTTTAATTTTCAAAAATGTATGTGTG
>DWPA01006396.1:0-11019 GCA_018251375.1 Calpodes ethlius
TTAAAAAAAAAAATACCTAGTATCTAGTATTACCTTTCTTGTGGGTGGTAGATACAAATTAGACATCACTCATCCCCATATGCCGAGAAAAAATGTTTTTTCTGCCATATAAATCTTTGCCCTGACGGGGAATCGAACACGGACCTCTCGCTTTCTAGGCAGGGCTACTAGGGTTCGTCTTCATTTCTTCATTTTAGTTTCAACCCTTGTTCACGGTTTGTGTTTTTGTAAAAACCCAGCAGATAAAGAGGATTTGTGTGCATATTTAAATCCGAAAATATTAGCTAACGGAGGTGCCTAAAATACATAACCATTTTGCATTCCATTAAATTCGATTAATTTGAATTGTAATTCTATTAAAAATCTAATGAAATAAAAATAAAAAAGATATTTTTTTGATAAACTGTATAATATAGAGGAAAGTTTTTTTTATTATTTACGTTAAATTTAATTCATTGTTCTCTATTTCTGAATCATTTATTTTTTTATTTTGTATAATTTATTATTTTAGAATAAAAAAGTACTATGTGCTTTGTAAAGGTCTTTCTATAGGCTATATTTGTTGTAGCTCTTTTACATGAGATGGCAAGTTTGAATCGTGAACAACCCTAGTGCAGTCACAGTAGTGGAGCCATATTGCATTAGGGCGAATTAAGGACAATCGGGGCGTCAGACCAACTAGTGATTGTCGAGGTCTTGCGCTCTCATGCGTACCTATTTGAATGTTTATATGAAATATGTTGCAATGGCACTACACATTTTAGTTTCAATAGGGACCCAATAAATATTACAATTCATAGTGGTTTGCATCTAATATTTAAATCTCAGAAATTTGGAGATAAATTTATATATTTAACATGAAACGAAACCTAAAATTTAATACAGTAAAATGAACTTATTTCAGTAATGGCACTTCCTTGATATCCTTTTCTATCATCATCCAGTACTCTCGACAAAACCGACGTCACATGGACATTCAAAAAAAGATGTTAGTTGTGCATACGTCAAAATCGCAGTCTCCAGTACCCTGAACCAACGCTAAGTAATATATAGTATGCTAGTCATTTTACCATCAGTCTTAATCAAAAATAAATAATCTATATTGCGCAACCTTTTTCAATTGTAAGTTCAAATTGTAACATTTTATTATGTTTTTGAGTATTATATTACTCTATGTTCTCAAAGCGGCTAAATATTGTATTAAAATGCAACTAGGCGAAGTAGATATCTATAAAAGCAACGTCTTATAGTTAACATTATGTTTAAGACGTGTTACTATTTTTCATCCTGCTCTCATCATTTTTTTAACATTCTTATCCTTTTTTCGATAAGCAAAGTAACTATCACAACCAACAGCGCTCGCAGCCCGTCCGTTTGCGTCTTCGTAAATGATCGAGTTAGATAACTGCGGGCACGTTCGATAGTAAGATATGTGACCGTTAGGCTAAGTATCCATCAGATATGGGGTAGCTAGGCGATGTGCGAGGAAAAAACACATCACACCAGAATTTAAAGTAATAAGCGCACGTAAACATAATAAGCTTATTAATTTACTAAAAGCTAATTTACTCTGCTAAAAGTCTTAATCTCTTATCATCTTAAATTTCATTAAGAAAATTAGAAAATTTGCTTATCTTAGTAGGTTCGTCTTAATTCCAATGCTAATTCTGATTTCGTCTGCCCGCGTGACTCTTTACAAGGCTGCTAAGGACAACAGCAACTGCGAAAAAAAAACCCTATTATCCCGACTTTTTCTTTATATTAAGCAATATGATTAAACTAAACCGAATACGTATAAACTACTCAGGGATTTGAGTCAAGTTGACGACAAATAAATTTAATGAAAACCGGTCCTAATTTTACTTTAAAATGGAATCGGGTCAGTGAACGATATAGACCGTAAGGTGAATCAGAATGAAATTGGCCGTCATGATATTCGGAAACCGGTATAGTGTTATCGCATTTCATGAAGGCACGTTTCTTAATCCAAAAGCTATTATAGTAAAAATCATGTACGTCGGAACGCTACTACGAAGTCGGTGTGAATCGAGACAAACGAATATACATTTTATTATCTCAATCATAAGATTTCTAGACAGGTCTTCATGAAATGGTCAATGATTTCATAGTCGATAGTTTTCAGTTTAAATAACAGTGTTATTAATGCGATCTGAACACTAATAATAAAAAATTTCGACGCTTTTTTTTCGCAGCGCGTCGTAGCGGAACTCTTTCGCGGAAGATCCATTGCGTTTTTGTCATATTTTACCAAACTCCCGGTTGTCAATAACCTGAGTAATGAACCACGTCGAGTTTTGTGCCGGCTCGTGAATAGAATTACGCAATAGTTCATGAGATAGCCTATTGTAAACAAATTAACGTTTTTGTTATAACATTATTGTTGTTTTTCAATTCCAATTCGTTATACTCACCTGTTTATAACATTAAGTTAATATTCGTGGGATATTTTACGGTTATTGGAAGTGAATTTGTACAGTCGATACTTGGTTGGTGTGAGAGTATAAAGGTTTTGATTGTATGTGCTGATAACCATTTAATGAATTAAAACTGTAGTAAATCAATATTAAAGCGGTGAAAGAGGAAATATCACCATATATGCAACACGTTATCTTACTGAAATAACCGTATCAAAACTAGGATGCTCCTTAATTTTCTCTCCGAACTCATACATTGTTTTTGAATGCATATCAACATGTACAGTCTACAAAGCATTTCAAGTTATTGAACTGAATATGAACCGTAAAACAAAGACCCACAAAGGTTTCTAATGAGGGCGACCTACAAGCCCCATATTGAATCCCGCGATGCCCTCCGATAGCGTTCTAGCCGAGGTCAGTGCTGTACAAGCCCTGAATGGACCCTAAGGGGTCGGAGAAAGTCCATTATGGAACGTTTACAAATAGAGGCCAGGGAGCGAGTAAGTGCGAAACATCTCACCGTCTGAAATATTTTGAATCATTTACCTGGGAGCGTTTTATGTTCATCATTCTTGAGTCCAATATGAAATGCGTTCAAAAACGTGTATTTTAAACGAATTATTGTTACCCTTATAGGTACCCTTGCACTTGTATGTATAATAAGTTAAACTTAAACTTAAGTAATTACTATGCGCTAAGTATTCTATTTGTTGATATCTGTTCTTCTTTCATAAAAGTTCTCAGCTATTGATTAAAAATAGTTGCTTAAGTGATTACTTAAATTGTATTATTTATTTTAACTTAAATTTAACATAAGGGGTTGATATAATAATAATTAGTTGGTTACTTGTGTCGTAATATATGTTTTTTATGTTTAAAACTATACTTATAATTTTTTTAACATGCGAGAAAAACCTTTGAAACGTAAAGTATGAATGAGAAAACTAAGATATGGGAAATATTCCTGTCGACTATCCCGTGTTATATTTCTAAGTACTCGAAAATACTTCTAAAATAGCCTTTTTATTTCACAAGTTACCGATCTTGTTACTAGTTTCTCGAAATTGCCTAAATCTTAGAAACCATAGATTAAATATATCATTATTTAATACAGTTTCATGCAATAAACGCTCTCATAAAAACACTTTAATCTATCTATCATTTGCTGTTATATAAAAAATACGGAACTGTATTATTTAGAAAAATAACTACCATTTAGAAGCTAAAGAAAGTGTTGGTTAAAACTCGCTCTCAGTAAATTATTAAATTTGTGAAAAAAAAAAACAATATAATATTAGAGAACTTTCACCGTATATCTCTTGAAAATAATTAAAACCAG
This sequence comes from Calpodes ethlius, assembly GCA_018251375.1. Lineage (NCBI taxonomy): Eukaryota > Metazoa > Arthropoda > Insecta > Lepidoptera > Hesperiidae > Calpodes > Calpodes ethlius. The sequence goes on from DWPA01006396.1 coordinate 3,778, forward strand.
TACCGCGTTGGCAATGTTATAAATACGAAAATATGAATTATATCATAAATGGTAATTGATTACTTAGCTGAATAAACTTAGTTTCCATTAAGTGCACCGGGTGTTATTAGGTAAATTGTTTCCCACAGGCGTTCAATAAACATCCCTTCTCCGTAATGAAGTAACTTACACTAAGCACCGCGTTTCGCTGGTCTGCGATTTTCTGTCTTACAACTTTCAACACAAGGACGGGAATCGTAATAAAGTCTAACATCAGTAAAGGATTCACCGACTGAAGAACATGTGATCACTCGTCTCTCTTAACTAGCTCTGTTTTTACGTGCATTAGCGTCACATGTATCATTCTAAGTGCACCGACAAAAAGTTAGTTAAGGACCTTCGTAGATAGAATCCCTGGGAGTTGGCAATCTGATGGTATGCGCGCGCGATCGATGCATCATCCCGACAGCTCCCACGTCCACGTAGGTGGGATCTAGGTACGTCATTATAATATACTCGTACGTGTATCGTATTCGCTGGAAGCGTCGAGGACTTAATCTGAGGGAATATACTTTTTGTTGTCCAAGCATTTGGATTGAACCCCACGCACGTTCTACGTGGGAGGCCGATTTGGACTCCTAGGAGAAAGTCATTCAGGAACTGTGTCAGTCTGTCTTTATTTGGTTATTTTTTGTATTTGATAGTTATCTTTACACTATTTATTGTGTAATATCAAAAATAGTTCATTTCTATTTACAATACTTGGTATAAAATGTTGAAGTGAAGTTAAGGAAAAAATAATGGCAGAAAGTAAATTAAACAAACACTAAACTGCAAATCAGTCATGTATTAAAATATAACACAATTAATTGTGTTCGTAACTATAATTGAAATGGGAAGATTAAAAATGACATTAAACCCGTACAACCAGCAGGTTTGCTTGCAGGAAATAATAAAGTTTTCCTATAACGCGTCCCATGAGTTGCTAGTATTCTGGGCTCGGTGCCAATGATAATAATTTATCGGCGGAGAATATCTATAGGGGCCTAGTTGAATGCAATCTCCATGGAATCGCTGGCAATTATCATTTACAAGGCGAATTTTCGCCTTAAATGCACCGAAACGGACCACGGATGGTGCTAAATATTGCTTAAGATGCCAATGCCATCGCGACTCGTGCTTTGCCTTTAGAACTATCTATAGATTCTCATTGTTTATTTAGAATCGTAAATCGAGCGGGAATTATTGTTTAGGAATGGATAATCCCTGTTTGTATTGTAAATTTCATTAAAGGTGTGCAACCGAATTAAATTAGACCGAAGGTTTCGAAGTTGGTGAATAAAATTCAAAGCAAAGTTAAAATTAAACATTTTTGGATTTATCTTAAATTCTGTTATCCAGCGAAAATGACAAACACCTTATTTAGAGTTATGAAATTATAAACACGAGATAATAATGCTATTGAATAATAGCACTGACTGACCCAAATACCTATTTGTGGACAAATCGCCGTATATATTAGTGAAGCAGTTGTACGGGTTTAAACGGCTAATGATTCTGTCACAATGGGTTGCAGGATGGATGTCATAAATCTTGTTGGCAATCCTAATTAATATGAGGCACACTCGGGAACAACTCAACCAGATACTTGACAAGTGGTAATTGATAGACTACGTGAAGGCGCTGCGTAAATCGATGATCGAATTATTCAGATAGGATCGTAATCTCATATTTCTGGTATGTATATCTAATTAATTGCGCGGAGTAGTAGCCTCTGGAGTTATACGAGATGATAAGCGTGTATGTTGGTGACATTCGTGGAATCATTGATTCATTAGCCAAGAATGAAGAAGAAATCCCATTTCCCAATCGGTTCCCCGACACATGTTAGAAAAAGGGTGTACTTAATTGAATGGAAGTAGATAAATACATTAAAATACCTATGTATAGATACTGATGTCTCAATGTGTCCATGAACTTCGTGCGAATCTTACGTGGGCTTCTTTAGAAAATGTAGTGCAAATCATAAGCGGAAATTGACGTATTGAGTTGAAAAATATTTATCCCTAAATTCTTAGGGTATGATCGCCTTATGCAAGAGTTAAGAGCACTTGGTTGAAAATGAAATCGTATCACATCCGAACGGGATGTATATCTGGATCTGAATGAAACGGCGAGTGAACAAATAATTACAGCAACACATCGTTCGGATGGTTGGGAGCCATCAATCTAGTTGCTTCAGCGCGTTAAATGGAGTGTGCACAGTTGGTACAGGAGCGGCTGCGGTGTTGGGCAACGCGTGCACAATGGCCCGCGCGTTCCGTTCGCCGCGCCGATAGTCACGGCGTGCGCGTCCTGGGATGGTTGAAGTTTGCTTCATAACAACAGCTGGTCCGTAAATCGACTGCATTAAGCTGACTGTTGTACATTTCTGTCACCGGGTTGTGAATTTAATTTGTCCTCTTCTGTTTAGAAGTGGTATCGGTATAATAACTACTTATTGCAACTTGAGTGCTAATATATATTTCGTTCAAATGATCTTTACTAGTGATGATAAATAAATGTTTTATTGGTGAAAGCTAATGCCAGCTTAGGAAACTCTTTGTCAATTTATCGTTCTCCAATCTACATACGAATGTTACAGCACATTCGATCATTATTAGCCAGCCAATGTTCGCTTCATTGCCTTTGTTGGTCAGATTTCGTTAATCTAATGATCGGTTCGTGAAATTCGCAAAGCCGTATAATTTTGGTCTTATCGATATAAGGCATCGCGTTTGAAATTTCATGTTTAGGTAATTTAGCTGAAGAATCGACCACCTCTGATATTGGAGAATTTGCACGTGAAAAAATATCGTCGGAGTTTGGAGGAGTCTGATTAGCTTGATTGGTTAACTCGCTAGTTTCTCGTGGTTTGTACCCCAAGCCCAAGGCGTGGCGTGTTACGCAACAGTGGAGCCAGCACAGCAGTAGCCGCTAATAGCACCTGATAACTTTTCGTTGCAAGCATGGCTCTCAGTAATCGCTATTACGGTTCGATGGCTTGCCAAATTTTCGCGTAACAAAAAATTCTTTGCGGTCCGACGAATATTACGCTGTGAAGTAGAAGATTACTTATCTGTGTTTTATGAATATAACTTGAAACATACTACTTGTTTTGTACAATAGTTTTGAACATTAAGCTTTTGAAGCCAAGAAAAAGAATGAATTAAAAGCAAAAACACAGCAGGTGCGTCGTAGGTAACTTCATGTGCGTGTTCTTGCTGAATGGAGCACATCAAATTATTGTTGTCATTATTAAATAATGATTAGACAATGCCAAACAAACATACCTCACGAACATATGTTGCTTGTTTCAGCTGGTGGTGAACTTGGCGATAGTCGTGTACCATGCCTTGGACTACACGCACGGCGATGATGAGGAACGTCTCATCTCGCCTGACCTGGAGGGCCTCATTACCGAGATGACCGCGGGTAATATTGCTGGTAAGTTTCATCTTAAATATTAACTATAGGCGGTAGAACAAATGTATGGTTTGTCTGAAGAGGCCTCACTTATTTCTGTGTAATAATTGCCTCATAGTAATCGTGTTCCGGTCTGAAAGGTGTTTTGGTACCCCAGTACACTTTTACAAGAGGAAACCGTCTGTCCCCAGGGCTAGCAACGAATTTTTGACAACGTTCGAGTGGGACAAATTATTAATTGGACTGACCATCTGAAAGACAGCGGGCATTCGCTGAATTCAGAAGGCTCAGGACCGGTTTGAATAGCTTAAATTAGGGGACACAGGACTTACTAACTAGTTTCCTAGAATGGTGGTATAGCAAGCTCACTAGCTATCCTTATCACATAATGAGAACTTCAGACGATGTTGTTTTTGTTTTTATTGTGATGAGTAGATTCTAAAGTGGTAATAAATTTACGTCTAACTTTCTTGTTGAGGTATAGTGAAGGTTTATTTGTTATGTTGGTAAAATTTTCAATCGTTTTTAATGGGGTGAAATCTCAGAACGGTTATTTATAGCAGGTAAATATAAAGGGCTGTGCGGTCACGCGAGCGTAATAATTGGACATTTTCAAGGCACCTACGGAAAAAGTCCAATTTCGGTTTCTCTGCACTTTCCCTCGGCAACCTTTCAGCGAACTCGTGCGGTCACGATGCTCCTTATCTAACACTTTGGACAGCTCTATTTTTTCGATATCTTCACAAGTAGTACTAACATCATCTTCGGGTTAATTCACAGAGAGTTTTAACCCAACTTATCATTAACCATTGCATTTATTATTGAAAGATAATACTTAGTATTATAAATGGGAAAGTGTGTTTGTTCATCCTTCTTTTAGGGCATAATGGCGTGCCGTTGTGGTAAATTTTTTGCGTGGAGACAGTGGGGAAGCTGGAGACTGAAATATTTGTACCCCAAAAAAGCATCTCATTTCTATTGCAAGATCCCTTATGTTTCGTATTTTAATCTCTCGATGGTAAATAGGTAGTGTTTGTGAGTTTGTATGTGAAATTCTATGTTATCACTGAGCGAGAGAAGCCATAGTTTTTTTAATCTTTACTGTACTCGTGCTATATAATAATTTCACCGCGAAGATGCTGTGAATTTGACGTGTGAAATGATCGTGCGGAGTTATCGCGCTGGTTGGCATTTTGAAAGGCCAAGGGACGTCAATTCATGCCGCGGTGTATATGGGAAGGTTCCAGGTTCAAACGTAAATTGAAAGAAATATTACTATACTAAATCAGGCTTTTTCCAATTAAATATTACAAGAGGCTATACAAAGAATAAATGAATTTTGTATGCACGATAAAACTGACAGTTTTCCCTTGGACTATTTTGACGGTAATTGGATTCTCCAATTTAGTATCGCCCATGCTGCGATCGCGATTGACAGACGTGCATGCAAACACGTTTTAGATAGCGTAACCTTTTATAGGTTCCCGTTAGATCAATCGCTGGATGTGAAATTGGTTCGATGCTCATGGCTTGACCGCTGACTCGGCCGTCGTTTTGCGATTTCGATTTTTTTTTGGATCTGATCTGTTTTAATGAATTGTTAGTATTTTTTTATGTTATTACACTATGTACGGGGGTTAGTTTCGTATTCATAGGCAACACTTTGAGATCTCACCGTGCTCGCGTATTCATAGTGTCATTCGAAACAATATATAAACAATACCGGAATTAAATTCATAACTACGTGTTTGTATTGATGAATGCTGCTATTAAGCTGTTAGGCAAAATAGCGATTTGAGTTATAACATATGTAGTATCAATCCTACAGATATGTAAACTTTTGACTATCTTATATTTTTTCGTCACGTTTTTATTAATACTGAAGTTTTACTGCCAACCTAATAGTTATCGTATGAAATAAGTCAAATTTAGGAAGATTTGTTTGGAAGAATTCTGAACGAGCGTTTTTAGTAACTCCTGATTGACATTTACCGCTCAATTAATGAAATATATTGGAGTAGTGCCGACCTTAATAGAATATAATTTAACGGTAGTCAGTTGCAATGAATATCAATGATTAAAAGAAAAACAGCATTCAGCATTGAAATGAAAAACTTCGTTAGTTGTATTTTTACAATACAATAATTATACAAATAAGTATTTTCTTTCTCTCTCTCTTTCTATCTCTTTCTTTTTGTTTCTTTCTTTATCAGTATATTTCAATCATGTTTATAACACAACAAATCGTTTCTGCTTACTCAGTTATAGTCGCTTAATTTGTAAAAATAAACACTCGTATAGATCACTCAATGTTCAATCAATCTTATTGGTTTCTTCTGAGCTTCTTGCATTTTATTGACGCCGACAAAGAACGAGAATGCTTATAAGTTTAATGAGAGCCTCAGTTTAGCTCCGGCCCGACATTGGAACGTGACTTTGTATAATCATAACTATAGCTTTGTGTGTTTTCCAGCGAAGGCTACTAGTTAGGGATGGTCTAGACCGACCCTTGACAATGTTCGGTGTTTATAAACGACGTTTTTATAGCGACATGTGGGCGTAAGTGTGCAAAGACGCATAACCGACATTGTTTAAGCTTGCGTGTATGTTAAAACATAACGCTTATATATATCCGATTGGTTGGAGGTGAATTTAAGTTGGATAATCGGAGAAGCAGTTATAGATGGTTCCCTTGTGTAATCACTTAGCGAGTGACTTGTGTGTTGAGGTTATTGGAGATCGCTGGACGATTACTCACCAGGGACCATTAGAGGCAGGAGAGGTTGGCTTGGATTCGACGATAGAGGAAAGTTCTTCTACAGCAGTATTGGACCAGATTGGAAACATCTGGCAATCTACAAGTTATTGTTCATTGATGCTGTACATTCACGTTGACTTAAAGTACGTTTGTTTCGTCTACCTCGTGGTAGCCTCCCATTTCATAACAATTGATCATTCCGCGTATTAAGTGAAGACATTAAACGTTGCGTGATTTCATAGTAGCGTTAGATAAAGACATTTCCGTTCAAACCTAACTCGAACGTTAGTTATTAACTGTGCGAGCAAAAAGAGTCGTCTACGTGTTCACGATCGACTGTTACTTCGTGGGAGTTGCTCCGTTCATTATGTTCGGATGCTATGTCGTCTCGTGAACGTTTTGAATCTCCTGTAATTGTTGTTACGGTGCGGGGTGCGGGGTGCTTGCCGATTGTGGGTTAATTGCGTGTTTGTTTGTAATCGTAATGCATGCATGTGGATTGCGATGCGCAATTAGAATAATGAGAGATGCTGTTCTGTGCTATTGTTGTTTTGTTTTTACTCGACTGAAACGGCAGTTATTTGCGCGTTGACATTATCTGGAGTGTTTTTTGCTGGTGGTGTGGCTTACCTAGTTACGTATCATGTTGGTGGTGATGCCCGTATGTTAATGACGCTGGATCGGGTCTCATTGAATAATGTAATGATTGAGGCATAACGCATACGATTGGATTAAAACTCTCATACGATTGTAATAAAATCAAACAATTTGACCTGGAAGGTACTTCTAAGATGTGTAATAATGACATCATACTTAATCCTATCGAAGAGTTGATTACTATTTCGTATGTATGCCTTAACTAGAATAAAATACTATTACCAATATTTATCCGAATGAAAATATAGGCGATGTTAAAACTATTGATTGAACTGTAATTCATAAAACGAATCGAGACGTTACATATTTATTTTAAGAGGGTTAAGAGAACCTTGAAGCAAACTTCTTTACCTGAAGTTCAATAGATGTGGTCAATATCAACC
>DWPA01006397.1:0-11019 GCA_018251375.1 Calpodes ethlius
AATAAACAAACAGACCTACTTACTTTTATAGGCAGTTTATTAGTATTTTACGGGATACGCGTGGAAATAAATTTACGATATTTAAGATAAATTTATCTTTTATGTTTTATGTCTTCTGAGTTTACTACTTTGTGAGATTTATTTATTCGCTTTTAGTAAGTATATTATCTGCACGACTATTACTTTTTTTAAATAACATCGTTTTAATTTCAATTATTTTGACTCATTCTACTTAATACTTTTAGTATTTTTTCCTACTGTATTTAATTGATTCAGTGACTAATTATTACGTGGAATTCACAATTATTCCAAAGACGTTACTTAACTGAGAGCCTCGTAAGCTCAACTTTCCTCAAACAATTTCAAACCTAAATAAAATTCTGCATGAAGTAAATTTCTAGAAAACTGTCCTTTTGTCAAATCCTGTCATTTGAGATTATATGATTAGGTTGAGAATAAAGATTAATATATAGGATGCCTTTATTGCTACCAGTACTCTAGGCACAAAACCTTAGTATAAGCTTATAATGACGTGTGTTATTTACAATGATACCAAATATACATAATTGTAATTCTCATCACAACTAAAGATATCTGCAAAATTTCTGATCAATTGGTCAAGAAAGGGACTACATTTTCAGTTAAGTACTAAGTTGCTCGAAACAAACAAATAAGTGAAATAAAATAGTTTAAAGATCCGTTATTGCTATCTTCCTACTATAACTATAAAGAAACCCTATCCATATTTGACGTACAAAATCAATATATGCAAATAGACTAGCATGTCAGACTCCTATTGTGCCTGGCGTACAAGAACACCGCCAACATGGCCTAACTTTAACCGGTTTAAACCGGTTAGCACCGAATTTGTGGCTTGTGTGCATTAAAATTTACGGCCCGAAGTTATGGCAACAACTAAGGCTGAACTTACCTTCATTTATGTTAGTATAGATCAAAATTAAAAGTTTAATACGAAGTACGACAATAAATAGTAAGTAGGTGGAAACTTTACTATCCTAGAACTTTCTAGACAAAAATTATATGAGGCTTGGGAGTAGTTCCTTCTTTCTTCTCTCTTCTTTCTTCACGAACAACGTATCGGCGATGGCGATGTTGATGATGTCATAGGAGTATGATTAAGTGAATCATCAGCTTGTTTAATGAACTCAATTCAATGAAATGTTTATAATTTTTAATTAAATTATTTACCTAACTTTTTTCTTTATTAAGTATGGTGTATATACAACAGCTAGAAAGCACTTAATGTTAATTTTCGCTTTGAAAACGTGCTTAAAATAATTTGCTACTTAAAATAACATCTAAAAACAGTGTCGCCTGCAAGCAAAAAGCGACCCCAGTAATTATTCTATTTTTGTACACTTCCCAAAAATATTAAAAACTACTTACTAGGAGGATGTCTCTATTAACACCGCACCCCACGTGTTGTCATTGATTACGATGATTGGGCTGACGTTTGGGTGCATCGTTTTTAAATCCATGACATTTTTTGTATTATTTGTAGACTCTCAGTAATAATCTAAAATATCGTAATATATCACTGGTAGACCAGTAAAAATGTGAGATGATGACAACAGACATGTAATAAGCGGTGATGTGGAATGAAGTGGTTTTAGACAGATTAGAGTCTTAAGAAAGGCTTCCCTTTATCGATTGGCAAGAAACTGTAAAATAATTTTATGTTTGTATTATAATATAGGCTTGTTAGAGTTACTTGAAACCCTAATATTATTTTTATTTATAGCATGGCATTAATAGATGATTTTTTACATGTATATGACGCATTTTAATATTTGTGGCATTTTAACTTGACAACAGAAATCATATTTTTCTTTTTAGTATTATTCTTAAGCTCACTCTTATAAGCATGATATTTTAATACTTCAAAGACACCCCAGAAATATCTAGAGTATCGTAAACTTAAGTACATTTCAACGCAATTCCAACATAATTCAATGCTATGGTTCGGATTCTTATTTCAAGCCACTAAAAACAGAAAAGTAACAAATATTTTGTTTATAGTACTCTAAGCAATCAAAAGGTGAAAAATGAGGATTATAAAGTATCAAAGGACTTCGAGTCATAAATGTTACTAAGGCACGTAAATGCAGCATGACATTATTTCAAAAATGAAAAAGAATATGCCGCGCTATAATTTTATTGCATTGTATAAATTTTACATAGGAATCCTTTTAAACAGTAGGCTGGAATCGTTCGGGACGTTTATGACTCTTCCGTCGTCTTCCCGAGAACTTGTGTTGCGATACTAAATAGAAAAGTAATAAAAAACTTGTCGAATGTTTGAGAGTTGCTTAACCTCGAGCGGGTATCGAGTGACGAGTAAGCGATAATAGTTAAATATCGTCGGTTTATGCTAAAGAAATTGAATACAATCGTAGGTGTAACTTAGTGATAGTGGTACAAACGTCGGTCTTCCGCACCGTGTCTTGAAATCAAATCATGTTCTCTATTATCTACATATATTTTTTTAAATTATGTCTCTATTATAAATTACAATGACCCATAAGCTTCTTATAGTAAGAAGTTAATCAAGTTTACTATGTGCCAGTTAAAACGACACACATAATATAATTTTAACAAAGAAAAATAAAATACTTTAAAATATGATCTTTAAAAAGGACCACTATCTTATACTTATTACTATCAATTCTCTATATACCTACCTTTTGTTATATTTGAAGAGTTTCTTTAATGTCTTATGAAACCCCTCAAAGGAATTGAATTTTGATAAACATGGACCAATCGGAACGTAAATTTTATGTTCTTTTTTGAGAGAAAAATGAATATTTCGGATTCGTTTTATAAATTATGGAACTCTGAAGTAACAAACATAAAAAATACAACCGAATTGAGAACTCCTCTTTTTAAGTCAATAAAAACTGTAACTTATCGATATCTGTCTATCTATAAGGATACTAGAAGGATATTTGAACAGAATACATTACTGGAGGTATTTATTAATGCGATAAGTCGCATTATAAGGACTTTTAGAATATTTGTCCGTCTATTTGCCCGTGTAAAGCATAGGATACCCGATACGAAGCGAGGGTGATTCTTAGTACCTATTATAATAGCTACATCACTCCTTACATTATGTTCATCGAATGATTCAAGTACGATGTATGTTACCCTCGTTCCTTGTCCACTGTCGGACAAGACGTCGTATGGAGCATAGTGATAAAAAAACTTGTCGAATTCGGCTCCGTATTTAAATGAAGAGCACAAGCAATTTGTGCTGAAAGTCATAAAAGTTGTCTGAGCCGACGGCGGAGGCGCCGACGCTTCGCCTTTCTCAAAGCGCTCTCTACACCTATTAAAAAGTTTAGGGCTTCTATTTTTGGCTCCGTCGACACCGCCGCACCAAATAAGATGTATAGGACAAGTTGTGAAAGTAACTTACACGGAAACTTCGAAAAAAGCATGAATAGAACGCTTTTATATTAGCGAAAGACTACTTCGGCGAGTGACGTCTTTTGTTATGTTTCTGAGTGGGCCAATTTATGTGTGATTTATATAAGAAGCGCGGATTTATTTGACGGAATATCGCTTTTTTTTCTTTTTTGTCCTCACTTCAATAGAAAAAGTTTTGAAATAATTTCCTTTCACGTAAATATATTCGTATCCTAGGTAAAATAATATAACCATCATGAAGCTTGTCTGAATGGCTACCACTCTTTTGTTTCAGTAAGATGTCAAAATATTCGTCCATTTCAGCTGGGTGCATGAGCGTTTCTTTCTTCACAATTTTTTCTTGCCAAACATCGTATCAGAGTTAGCTTTAATATTTCTAATCTACACTTATTATCGGGCAGCACACTTGCTCCCACATCGGATATTTATACAAAAAAAATATATAAATATATAATCGGATTTATTAAATTATATGTACCACATCCATAAAAACAGTGACAATATGAATCAGTCGGTCTCCACATTTATGTATAGTATATATTTATTTACACAGTATTGTAATAAATGTGCCCATTATACTTAGTCTTCGCTCATTCCGCAAGAACATAAAACATTATCAAGTGTCTGTTAGCACTAAACCTTGTGAACCATATAAATTTGAACAATACCCAAAGTATCATTACAGGATTAATTTCAGCAATAACAATATTTCAGGTCGACTATAATAATTATAGCTACACTATTCACGTTGTTATTGTTATGTAACCGCATTAAGTTCAGCTAACTGCTAATATCAGCGACTGCCAGCTGACGTCTATAATGTTCTCCTTATTGTTCTGTAACTGAGCTGAAGTCTTTGAGTTTTGTGGTAGAATTACTGAGAGTTATCGTCATGGTTATATTATTGTCTGGCATTAATCTCTTCTCTCAAGGTCTTCTTTTTGAAACTAGTGAAGATAACAATGTTGGATATTTGTTACTATATATTTTATTAATTTATAAGTAATAAATTCGCAACTTATGTGTAACTTATGCTGAAACTGACATACGCAACTTATTTCAAAGTGTTCATAAACAAGTAACGTGAGTTGATATTGGATGTTCCAGTTACTAAAAGTTATCAATAAAATAAACTATTGTCTATGTTTTTGGATATCTATGTTATAAGAACGCTAGTCAAATATTACCAGACTATACACAATTTGAATCACATTGTGGTGATCTTTTTTAATTTTATCTATTTTACTTGTATATAAAAGAAAAAAAAGTAGCATTGAAAATCTTTTTTTTGTGTTATTTATAGCTTCTTAGTTCTACAGGCTATGCCACTTCACGTTTCAAATAAACTAAACACATATTGTCATTTCCACATAATTAAGAAATAGATAAAAAGCCCAAAATATTATTTGAGCATCTTTATAAAGCCTACTCTAAGTGAAATTTTCAAAAAAGCCTAACAAACAAATTCAGCCTAGTATGAGTTCTATTAATAGTTACTTATAAGAATTATTTATCTGTATTTCTAATAAATAAATTATCAAGTAAGATAAAAAGTTCTTATTGACATCTATTCCAGCCATAATTACATGTTTGTTTCGTGAATGTATGTATACAACGGAGTCTAATATCAGTTACCGAGTGTGCTAGACTCCGCTGACAATAAAGTACATCTAGTTGCCGCAAGTTACCGAAGGCTAACTTAGATAACTTAGCCCCGTATCGGGCGCTAAGTCAGCCAAACTTCCGAACTAACCATTTTGCGGAACTAAAAGTTTGCGTTCAACTTAATCTCCGGTTATCCTGTTGAAACGGTACGGGGCTTTTGAAATGAAATTTTAAATAAAATTACTAAAGTTTCAATATTTGATGTTCTATATTTAAAAAATACATGAAAGTCAAATTAAGTCTGAATTTCACCTGTGTTCTTTATGAGAGACACAATGTAGGAATTATCACTCATTGCATAAAAATGTTCAGAATAAAAGTATATACATATTATTAAATTCAAAATATGATAATTCTTAAAGCTGTATGAAGTCTGCCAATCTTCACTTGGCCAGTGTGGGATACTACGACCTTTATCCCTCACATCATGAGAGGAGATCACAGCCCATCAGTGGGATAGTTAGGGGTTATGATGATGAAGTATAATTCTCTATCACTTCTTATTATTATGGATCGGTTAAAAATTCTAAGTTAGGCTGAACGGGATCTTACTTATTTAATCGGTACGGGCCCTATTTCGTACAATTCTGACGATGTAAGGGATAATCTGTACCCTCAGGCACCATTCATGGTTTACCATCATTTTACATTGTCTATACTAAAAATTACATATTTTAATCATAATATTTTAAAGAAACTATAGCGGTATAGTTATATTTCCATTACACAAGAGTAACAATCCGCAATTGTACCGAAGTTTCTAGTTGAGAACAAAGGACACCGATGAAACAATTGGAAACTTCTGGAACCCAATTGTTATCGCGCTTGCCATTTCCTCCTTCCATATTGGGTTAAGCAGTGTTTGAATACTTTGCATTCGTATTACTTGGTACGTATGTTAATGAGTTAATTGTATGTATCCTGTTCTTCTGTCAATATAGTAAAGAAATGGTTAATGAAATAAAATTATTTTAGGAGAATTAGACACAATATTTGAAACTTGTTTTTGTTTTAGAACAACCATGCGTTAATAATTGTCGTCAATTCACTAGGAATCTGTTAAACCCAAAAAGTTGTATAGAAGAAAAGGTCATAAAAACTGCAAAAAAGCTCAAAAGAAACTATAATACTTGAATTAATTATGTGTTCGACACGTTAATGGCATTTATTTTCCACCATTTCACTGCATATCACTGTGCTGTTCACCGTTGGGGGTTTTAATGTCTAAAGTCAAGCCAGGGAGTGACAGTCAGATCATAATGGAGTTCAGACCAAACTATTCTAATTGTGAATATAAAATTTAGTTGCTAACTGTTAAGGAGGCCCCTCGTCTGAAGGCAGACCTATAGTATCTATTCATGCTTCTTAAAAATATGTGTTCCTAATTTCTTACTCTGTAGGACAAAATGCTTCTTTCTGTTTTAATTCTCATTGCTAGATTGGTCCCAAACTTTGCAAGTTAAATAAAAGTACCTTAAAATTTTTTATCACCGATTGTTCGCAGGAATCAAATCGAGTGTACGTTACAAATCATGCCATGCAGCACCCCACGCAGACAATACCTCACTGGTCGATGGAATCATATATTTTTATTGGACTACACTTCGTGCAATTGTATTTTTGACAGCTACATATCATTGTGTCTACTGCTATCTTATATAGATGACGTTTAAAAATTACCTCAATTCAAACGGTTAGCAAAATATATGTATTTCTGGGAACAGACAATTGCATTCGGTCTGCTGAAATAACTTGCTGGTTAGATTACGTTCACAAATATTTCTAAATGTTTTTATTGTATATCAAGCTACTTTGAGGGATTCTCTATTAATTAGTTTTTGACCTAAAAAAGTAACCAGTAGTGGCTCTTCTGTCCACAAAATTACATATAAATATGACATTGATGGAACCCCACTTCAAGGGGTCAATTTTTATGCATAAAAAACAAACCCGTTCTAACTAAACTTTCTTCTATTTGAGTTAGGTTTTTTTTACTTCAACGGACCTTGCCACCAGTCTTTAGACTTTTTATGTGTATACTTATGTATAATTTTGTTTACCCGGTTTTTATGCTTACAATGTTTTATATTTATTTATATTTTTTTCTGAGCAATTGTGAAATCTTGCTTATGAAGTAAAGATTTTGTAGTGCCACTGTTTATTACACAAATCATGAAATTAAAAGCTTGATCCATATTACTTAAATTGTTGATCAATTATCGGATTATTCGCAGGTTTCAGTCTATTTCTATTTTTTATTTATAAAAGCAAAATATTTACTTGCTTTCTAAATTAATTAACGTCTGATTTGCTTAGCAACGTTAACAACGCTATAAATTTATGAGAGGAATATAGGTGATTTTATTAATATGCCTGAAAAAAAAAAATACATTGTTTTTTTAACGTAAAACTTTAAACAACATAATCCAATATTGCTATTCAGATACATATAATTGTAAGTAAAATTATATCGTACAGATGGTAAACTAATTCAATTGTTGTGTGATCCATAGTAATCACGTCAAACTATAATATCCGATGATCTGATTGGATAATGCTAATTGAACCGCTAAGTAAATACGATCATGTAATTATACTAATTCGTGTTCTACATAACTATGCGGTAGTTTCGAAGCTTAACAATAACGTTCAATAACATGAGGGTTATTAGAGAGTCAAAAAGGTTTAACTACGATTATATGCGATGATTTTTCTTATGAGGCGTTAATGCCATTAAATTATTTTATTTTGTACCTAATACAGTGTGCTTCCCATTTCTTTTAAAGTCATGAAAGAACTGAAAAGAACAGAAGAAAGAATTAACCAAAAAAATAGTATATATATTTTCCTTCATGCGGAGAGAGAATATTTTGTTTTAAAAGTGTACTACGAAATTAATTATTTAATTTATTGTATTAATTATTGAATCGAATTTAACTTTGCCATTAAGTATAATTTATAAACGTCTCAGCATCTCTAATATGTAGCAATGGTAAAACAACTCTTAATCTCACGGAATTCAAACATTGATAACATTATAATAGACATTACAGAATCTTGAATCATCATAAGAATTATTAAGAATTATTAAGTGATAAGAATAGCAAACTAGTTAGAACAACCACTATCTTTGAACGATTCATAATAGAGATAAATGTTTTTGACATCGATTACTTTAACTGAGTTGGCAAACAGCCTTTGACCCGACTGTCTCGGCCGTCGTTAAGTATATTATCTATATTGATGAGGCCATTAAAACCTTTCAACAGTAGTCTCACTTCTTGTTACACGAAGGGCCTGAAAGATAATTACGATTATTATTTTAGATTCATTGAATTAGAAAGATTAATGTGACATCGTTACTGTAGAAAATTGAATTTGTAAATGGCTTTTTACGTTGATTTTTCGCAAACGAACAGATGCGACAAGCACGCGTGTACGCCGTGTGAACAATGGTAGCACAACAACCGTGGCATTTGAACAAATGACCTTATTTACCTCAATGTATGCTTGTCAGTTTATGTATATACTTGTATATATTATGTATATGCGTAGTATATATATACTTATTACAGTTACGATTTTTTTACAGGTAACATAATATAATTATTCGTAAGAAAACATATTGTTTTACTTCAAAACGTTACTAGAATACTATTTGAAATTTCAGTGGGAAAATTATGTAGATAACACAAATTGTGTAGTACTTTACGTAACTCATTTTATTGTAATCAGGTTAAAACATTATAACTACCAAACTCTTAAAAAGAGTGCGTAATACGGTAATGTAACACTGTTAATGGATTCTTGCTTGTCTCCTATCGATAGTAGAATATACCTAACGTTGTCTGTCAAGTACCTTTTGGTAATTACTAAGTTTGGTGCAATATTGCACTAATGTCAGGAGCAGAACTTGAGCTTCGCGTGCCCCCCTCCCCAGGTTCTGTTTGTCTCCCAGTACGTCTATACCTACTACCATCCATTAAGATTTATACTGGCTGTATTATTACAGTTCTACGCGAAAAGAAAATCATTTACAATCCCACAAACTGAAAAGCTAACTACCAACGCTCATGGTCGAGAATATTATTTAGTTGTAACATCGATATTTACCTTCGGGGTAAAAAAAAACACATTGATTACTGAACACGACTTGAAAAATATTTAAGAAAACGTATTATTTTACTATGGGTATTTATAAGGCGATAGATCCTATATAAAACATTTTCTTAATTTATGTACGATTATCATGAATTGTAATAAGTACTCGAGTTGATAATAAGGGAAACCTATCATGACACATATTCTAAGTCCAAGGTAGTACTACGAACAAAATAAATAAAGCATAAATAACATGGCAGATAGTGAGCAGCATTCATGTAAAACCTTCTATAACTTCCTCAACTTCCACACAATAAAGATTCCGTAGAAGTTGTATGCTCAAACTTTTCGCTTTGTCACCACATCGCCACGTGCTGAGAATACGTTGTTTTGGACTTGTAGTTCTCGTTAACAAAGTACCCTCTATATCTAGTGTATTTGTCTCAGATGTATACTTTGCATCAACTTCTTAATTACTATGTCCTGGCTTCATCGAGATACAATTAAGATTAAAAAAAATACATAGTTATACTATATACTATATTATGAAAATATTAAAATACGTAATACATAATGGATGTTTCCAAAAGGAATAACTCAGTAACTCTTTTAGCTCTGAACTTCACTTCAAAGCTAATTTTTACAATCCAAATAATACTTATAATATCGGATATTTTTTTCTTTCTCCTAAAACAGCTAAAAGATTATAACAAAAATCTTAATTTTTGTCAAAATCTCTGCAAATAGAATCTAGTGGAAGTCACTCCCTACAGATATTATGAGTAATTAATATCTTTCAGTAATGTAATTTAATACATTCAAATATAATATCGAAATCAATAAGCTTTTAATTTCGTGGAATTACTGTCTTCCTCTTTCCTGCGACATAGCTATCTACTACTTTATACTTCATATCGTGCGATCGGCTACGCGCAATTCCAGTCGCACGTGAGTCGCACGTAAATCGCCTCAACTGGATAAAGGGTAACGTTATATAGGCTCAATAGAATCTCAAATAGAACCTCTATCCTACATGGAATGTTTTGATGAATGGTAGAATACTTTTTTTTGGCTTACTGAGTAATCTGTTACAATCTACTCAAGCTAGCGGATTGAATTATCATTTTGTTCTTAACGAATGCGTAACGTACGTATTTTTGCTAACAAATATTTTTTCACGTATCTATATGTTGTATCTTTTTCTATCTGTAATATATTAAGATGTCTGTCTATATTTTGTCTCTTTTCTTCTATTCTATCCGAAGCGTGTCGCGAACAGAGAATGCAGTTGGAGATTAAACTGTTTTCCTTGATGTACAGTACAGTATTTTCTTATTATTTTAAATATTTTATTGGAATTTACAATTTCCTCTTTGTTATTTTAAAGTTAAAATATGTTTTAACTAACAATGTTCGGACTTAGTATAATAATTATAACTCAATGTATCAACCAGATTATCAGAATTTGTATCATATATGCATCTCTAATTTATTCTAAGTGGTGTTTGTACTTTTGTAGTATAAGATTCGGTGAAAGTGCGACCACGCGAGGAAAACATTCCTGTGAATTCTCCATAATGTTGTCAAATGTGTGTGAAATCTGCCACCCATGTTCAGTGCATAGTTTAATATTCCCGTAATAATGTCCACATTACTTCTGTATATGAAGTGGAGAAAGACAACTGAGCTTAAACTTATTTTTTTATCATAAGTCGGTATACAACATATATTTTTGGGAAAAAAAAATATTATTTTAAAAATTTATTCATAATGTTTTACTCGAATAGTTTCCCTCGCTTTATC
>DWPA01006398.1:0-11018 GCA_018251375.1 Calpodes ethlius
ACACTGCCCGGAGTGTGAGATTCATACGTTCCACCATGGCCTCTCTTTCAAACTGTATTTCATCCCTATTGGCCCGAACTGTCGTATATTGTATATAGTATGTATTAAGTATATTAGTATTAATTATAGTATATCCTATAATTACACGCCACTTTGATCGATCCATTTCTGTTCACCAACGTGGTTTCAAGAATGGACGCTCGGTACAAAATAACTTAGTATCTGTAGTATCCCAACTATCCCTTCAAATCGATAAACGCCAACAGGTGGACAATATCTATACGAACTTTTCTAGCGCCTTTGACAAAGTGAATCATTTTCTATTGCTAAGCAATCTAAATAAATTATATGGAATAGGAAATTCGCTGTTGGAGTGGTTCAATTCATACTTGTCAAAAAGACTTCTTTTTGTGGCTATTAATGGGTGTAAGTCCCATACATACTTTGCTGAGTCAGGAGTTCCACAAGGATCCCATTTAGGATCCAATTTTATTCTTAGCTTTTACCAATGACATTACCCCAATAATCAAATACTATGAATTTTCACTCTTTGCTGATGATTTTGAAAAATCTTTAAAGTACTTAACAACTCAGCCGATACAAAATTAATTAAAAATTACATTGACAATATCAGCGCATGGCGTAAAGATAACTGCATGACCATAAATCCGAAGAAATGTTTCCATGTTAAATTCACACCTAAAAAAAGGTGCATAGTTCATCTTACTTGTTAAATGATGAAAGACTAGCAGAAGTGACCAAAATTCCCGACCTAGGGGTAACACTGGATTCACAACCCATATCGACAATACTGTTAATAAGTGAGCTAGAATGCTAGGGTTCATAAAGAGAAACACTAAGGGATTTTTATCACATCGAACAAAAATCATTCTGTATAATGTCTTAGTCCGCAGCCATTTAGAATTTGCTTCTGTAGTTTGGAACCCGCAATATACCTCACACTCACAACGTATTGAGAAAATTCAACGCTCTTTTACCAGACACATAGCATTCTACTCCTCAGGCATCTCACGTAAAGCAACCTTCGGCTAAAGCATTTTGAACGGCATTAAAATTTTGGCAGCAAGTCGAGCAGGCGCTGCATCCTTGAGGCTGCAAACTCTGCCTTACGAGATGATAAAAAATAGACACTGTCGTCTGCGTATAATGCCAACACCGCATCACGCTTCGACTCCTAGAGGTGTCCCTCGAGCGTGGGTATGTCGTTGGTGTATAGCGCATATAAGGCCGGCGACAGGCAGCTTCCCTGCGGTACTCCTGCACGGACTGGGCGCGGGACTGAGGTCACGTTTTCAACCGATACCATGAACGACCGTCCTACCAAGAAAGACGCCACTAGTCGAACTAGCATGGCCGGCACGGATACGTCCAACAACTTGTACACGAGCCCAACATGCCACACGCGGTCAAATGCTTTTTCTATATCAAGAAAAAGGCCGACCGTGTGCCGCCCAGCGTTGAGCTTACTACAAATATGATGGATCACCCGTGTCAGTTGAAGCGTAGTCGAGCGGCCGGTTCGAAACCCATATTGTTGTTACTTCAAACGTTTTCTTACTTACATACTACTTCCAACAATTAATAAAATCACAACTTAGAACCTATGTAGTTTTATATATCACTTAAAAAACCCCTTTTAAAATTGAACAAACTCCTCTTCTACAATATCTTCTCTTTTACATTTTTTTTCCTCCGTCCTTATACAAGGAACAGTAAAGTCTATATCTAAAAAGTCACATTATGAGATCAATCTTTAAAACTGATGTCTTAATTCAATTAAAGTACTTACGTACTTACTTAACCAAAGCAAAATTGTTGTGTAATAAAATATTTATTAATAAGTTATTTATTTATTGCAGAAAATATCAAAACCAAAAAAAATACCTCTTGAAAATATCATCAATAAAAGTGTTTTCTTTCCTAATAATTTATCTGTTACTAAATTAAATCACAACTTAAAATCTTTGTATTTACGCATATTAATAGTAAGTTGCTGTACTATATCTTCAAACTTTACATTCTTAAACAAGTTTTTGTGTTGCTAATATCTGAATCTTCAAATAGGTCACTCACTATTAATTTCTCCTTATTTAAACAAACACCCGGCGGCAGATGTGTACGAAACATGACTGTGACCTTTATCGTCGGTATGACCGAGAGGTGATCCCGGCGGCCGGCGTAGGGGTTTTTTAGTGACGTTTATTTAGCTTGTTTTTGTTATTACGTATTACGACGTGCACTTAAATATTACTTCGATAAACTTAAAATATTACTTCGGACCCAAAAGTAGTATTTTTTTTAATAAAATTCCACTTCTGAACCTAAAATCAGAATTGGGATATGAATTTAGGCCCTCAGCCTTAGCCGTTTTGCTATCTTTTTTCTAATTAAAGAACAAACCAAAACTACCCACATATTTTTATTTTTGAGAAAATCTTCACACTTTTGAATCTTTTGTGACATTCGTCGAAATCAAGTGTGTGTTAGCATGTAAATATGCCTTGAAATCATGCCGGTATTAGCGGTCGGGTGAAAAGTAATGCGGTAGGTCGTTCGTTGTCGAAGTCGTGTGCGTCTCATGTACGACATACGACGCGCTGTCGCGGACATATGCCGTCGGTGTTACGATTGTGTTCGCGAGTAACGTTCTGGTGTACATCGGCGACGTACTTGTTGATGAGCTCCACCATTAAAGAAGGCAACGGTCTGTAATGCCAGGAAAGGTAATTAATAAAGGTCAGGTAAGGCCGAGCCCTCTTAAAATCAAGTCTTCAATGTGATGAAATGATTCATCGCATCAGAGATACATCACGCTGACGGGTAAGTCGAACTATACGCTCGTACAGTTCTAAACTTAATCTGTATTTAGGTCAATGGTCAACTGGTGACAACATCGCAAGACAGAAGACCACTGAAGCCGCTGCGCTCAACCTGCTGTTTGGGTGCGAGGGTGTGACGCTGGTCATCCAGGCGCTCGTTTGCGACGTGGTTGCTGAGAACACTGCGCCAAATCGCGAGGTACGCCGTGAGCTGCGGTGAAGTCGCGGTAGAATCGGGTCAAACAGGACGCCTACGTGAACCATGATAGGCGTCTCCCGCGAGTTTCTAACGTGAGTGATCTTGTTCGCTATAAAAATCTCTCAGTTGACAGGCAAATTGGATCCAGGGTTGCGTGGCCCCTATGAGGTCATAGGAGCGTTACCGAGCGGTAGCTACGTGCTGCACTTGTCGTGCGATTTCTGAACGAAGACCACATGAACAGCCGAACGGAACTTGGTGACTTGGAAAGGAGAATGGTATGATGGTACATCTGCATCCTTCTTTGAATATGAGTAATGTGTTTGCTCTATGTTACAGAGGTCGTGTGATATCGGAGCATGCAGAGTGCGACGTGCCAGTGCTCAGCTATGTTGGTGAATTTGAGCTGATCGGTGTTGCGGATTGCTGAAAGAAGTCTTTGTCTGCACGAAATTCATAGTCGGACTTCCCAAATCTATACAAAAGTGTATAGTGGGTTGACTGCGTTTGTCCATGTCTGCACAAGATGCATAGTTGGACTGTCCGTGTCTGCACTCTGTACATAGTCGGATAATTTCAGTTGAACTACTACGTCGTGCCGCTCACCGAAGTAATTAAGGAGTGTTCACCAGCTATTACTAGGAGCTGGGAACCTACCTCGTGTAAACAGGAACATAAAGGAGGGGTGTTCGTTGCGGTGACATCCCAGAGTGAAGATCGGTTACTTGCTGCAGTATCCGAACCGATGATTTGGAGAATGCGCTGCATTTACCTATGAATGTCCAAAAAAATCTTAACTGGATCGGACTATGGCAGAGATGTCTGCGCCGCGGTTATTTAGGTAGTCACTGCTGAATGTTTTTAACTGTTAGTGCCGCTACGTCGCACATAGGTCATTTTTATTTTTTTAGGATTTAATAATATTTTTTTCGCATAACTCTGATTCTGTTAATACTTGGTTTTTGTTAAGCTAAATATGTGGGTAACTAGAAATAATAATGAGGAATACTGCAGGTTGCTTAAGTTACTTTTTGCTTACAGTCAAAGTACTTACCTAATTGTCCAATACTTACGTACCTACATTGCATTTTAGTTTTTGTATAACACCTTGATAGATTGATTGCAGTGAATTTTTACGGCTTGTTTTGTATTATAGTAGTGATTATTCGGACCAAACAAAACTGTGCTAAAAATACAGTGTGCTAATAGTATTTTTAGTAAATTTTAACTGAGGCTTTTGTTCGGAAACCTTGCAAAACCTATGTTCGCCTGGGTTTATCGTGGTTTATTTTTTTAAATACTTTAATATGTGACCATTAATTTAACATAAGTTTTGCGTGCCAAGATCTGCCAGATGTTAAGTTATATTTTTCGCGGCTACTGAGTACGAGATCCCGGGTTCGATTCCCAGGTCGGGCAAAGTGTTGTTCCATTTGTTACATAAGACGAAATTCTGTGCTAGACTATTTTCGTGACCGTGACCGTGACCGTGACCGTCCATCTGATCGTTGTGATAATATATTAATTAATCACAAGAATTAGATCGACTGATCACTGAATTAATTAAGTTATTAATTTAGTTTAACAACAGGATGTACTATAAATTAGTACATCCTATTGTTAACATAAAATTAATTTTTATTTCTAGGCACAATCTAGCAACGCTTCGACGTTGCAACAAGCAACAGCAACAAGACCAATAGCTGAGAAGCAGGAACAGTGGTCTTCAACTCCATATAACCCAACAATAGAACCATTCGATGATTTCGCGTCTGGGCTCAACATAAATTTTAATAATGAACATTTTACACAATTGGACATATTGAACAATTTTTAGATAATGAACTAGTCACGCAAATTATTACCCATATAAATCAATATCATAATTATTTCTTGCTGAATGTGCCTTTGTCTGCCCAATCTAGATTGCACAGATGGCACGACATAACCGTTCCTGAGTTTTACATTTTTATTACATTAGTGATGGTGATGGCGCGAAGAGCACTGGTCTACAGATCCGATATTAGTGTCACCTATATTTCGCAGCCTCACGTCAAGAAATCGATTTGGAAGCATTTTAGGCATGTTACATTTTTGTAATCCTTTTCAAAAAAATCCAAATTCAAAATTGCAGAAAATAGATCTAGTGATTAATCATGCCCGCCAAAAATATAAACAATTATTAACACCCTACAAAAATTTATGTGTAGACGATAGCGTGGTCCCGTTTAGAGGGAGACTATCAATGAAACAATATCTCCCGAAAAAACGAAACCGATTCGGCATTAAATTATTTGTCCTGTGCGACGTGACCACAGGAATAATTTTAGATTTTATTGTGTATTGTGGTGCTACAACTGCTATCACGGACCCGGGTAATTTGAGCGTTGGCGGTGCAGTGGTTGTTACACTGATTCAAAACTTTTTTAAGTCTTATAGACATTTCGACGGTCCCTACGTATATAACGACAAGTCAAAAATGGCATTTTTTTATTGCATATATGGCTTTAAATTGTCCATACGCTCATACCTATATTCGATTTTTTCTTAAATATTATGTATATGTTTTCTTAAATATTCTCGTATAAGAGAACAAGTATTATCATTACAAGGAATAAGTGTCGTATATGCGGATATCTGTACTTATCGTTTTGTACAATGTTTAAAAATGCGCGCCCTTCTGCGCAAATGCTGCCTTGTCTGACCTAACGTCATTTATAGACCAGGGTAGAAGCCTTTAAAAATAATAAAAAGTGAAATAAAATCGTAGTAGGATGAAACCCATTAGAAAAGGAGGGGAATATTATAAAAATGAAGGGAAATATAATTTACGGGCGATCTGAGGTCGGGGAGGGGATGGGGGTGAGTATTTAAGAGTAAAAAACGGTTTTTCTCGATTTCCGGCAAAACTAAAAGTCCTATCGAAAAAAGTCAAATGTAGGTAATAAAAAAATCTAAAACTTTTGTATTTACACTTTTTTCACACAACCTCAAAATTTATGTGAAAAATTCAAAAAACAAGTTTTTGGTTTTTTATTTTTATCTTTTACAATTTTTTTTTTTTCTTTTAACGAAATTTGGCGAAAACTTACCTTTTTATGTCCCAAATACGCTGTAATTTATTTTATTAAAAATATTTATTTTTTCACCTTATATCGAAAAAACGCCCTAATTTTCAATCGAAAACTCACCCGTCAAAATATCAGCTTTTTTCAAAAAGTTGGTATGTTTTCTGTTTGTTGAAATCTCTACTTTTTGATGGTGAAAAAAAATATATATGTTACTGTAGTAAATCTTCTCAGAAAATGCAAAAAATCGAAAAAAACTCGAATTCGAAATTTTTTTTTTTTAATTATTATAAATAATTTCATTTAAAAAATGTGATTGCTGCAATTTGTTTCAATTTAAAAGTTGATTTATTTAATGCTAATTACATTTATGTCATAGAAAATCTCATTATATAAAAATATAAATGTAAATCGTACAATTAAATGTAAATACTTTATTCTGATTACGTTATTCATTACAATATTTTTAACACATTAATCTTATGATTCATAAATATCTTATCTTCAATTCTAATCACTTATCCATTAGTTTTTGTTTTTTTGACGGCATTTCTTCATCGGTAGATTCGTCAAACATCTCCGATTCTAGTAGATCTTCGAAATCTTCATGACTATTACCTTCTTCCTCTCCAACATTATTTCCAGACTGCGTTGTTTCTTCATCCACAATTTCTTCTGAATCATTAACTTCTTCGTAGGTTTTTTCTTCAATATTGGAGCAATTTTCAGAACCATGACAGTTTGAACATAAATTTGTGCATTTTAACCCTTTCAGACCTGAATTATTTTTTTGTGTCCATTGAATCTAAAAAAAAAATTGTAGCTAGAGTAGAATAAAAATACTAAGGAAAAATTTATGAAAAAAAACCTGGTTGTCAGGTTTTTCAGAAAAAATAGTTTTTCTTTTTGTGTACAAATGTGCACATCCGTCTTACGTAATGCACAGACTACTATTTAAGAGGTTTCATTGGAATTATAAAAAGTTTAATTTATCAATGTTTTTATTAGGAAATATAAAATTAACAAAACTTAAGTACAATTCTTATAATTATTAGAAAAAAAAAGATTTCTTCTTTGGGATTGGCACATGGCAACTAATTGGCACATGGGTAAATCAGTCATTCGACCCATTCAAAAAGCATGTTTCATAAGTTTACGTATGAAATGCTAAGAATCAGTTTTTATCTTTGGTGAACTTTGCATTTTATACATTTAATCCTGGTTCTTCCCTTGCATCCGACCATTTTGCACCGTGTCCCAAGTCCCTCATCATGCGCAGGGAAATGCCCAACACCGTCTCTTGCTATATCCGCTACAGGGCGAACCTCTCCTGGTCTTCTGGGAATAATTTGCGGTATTGGGCTACTGCCACTGGGCCGTCCTCTTTTACCGATGATAATTTTATTCCTCAACACCAGACTTTCAGCCACCTGACGACGAAAGTGAAGCAACGTGAGTTGTTTATTCTTTGCTATGTTTAGCAACGCATTGTCAGTTTGGTATTCTCGGTACGCCTGCACTACAGCTAAATCAGAACCATGAAATATCATCCGAAGAGTCCATTTTTTTGATTTTATGAAGGTTCTGTAGTAGCTCATGCATTGATCTTAAAGGTCAACTCCCTCCATTGCGTGATTGTATTTCCTGACCATCCAGCCACTTTACCACAGTTACATCTTCGTCAAAACTACTTACTTCTTGAGAAAATCCTCGAGGCTTTTTATTCATGTCTTTATCGCTTAGTAGCAATGGTTTGGAGAATCTATTTATACGAGCTGTGCATGCAGCCATAATGCCTTTTTGTTTCATAATTTATAATATATGATATGACAAGAAGTAGTTGTCAAAGTACAGTTCGTGGCCCTTGCTTTCTCCAATTCTCTTAGTGAGATGAAGGACAATAGCTGCACCATATCCAATTTTTTTCGTCAAATTATTATCAAGTTCTGGACTAGAGCTTTGATAAAGTAGAAAATCATAGGCTTGCCCATGTTTACCACATAAAAAAAATATCTTCAGTCCCCATGGACAAGGTTTACCTTTTATGTATTGTTTGGCAACATGTCTCCCAGTGAAAGGAACCATCTGCTCATCAACACAAAGTTCTTTTTCAAGCGGTAACTCTAAACATCGATTCCTAACAGCATCAAATATTGGTCGAACTTTGAAAAATGCATCTTTGCAACCAGCTGGTATTATTGTATTATCAACAAGGTGTAAAGTATTACGTAATTCAAAAAAGCGATCCCGTGCCATATTCTCTGAGAACAAGGGTATGCTAATTCCAGTTTCCCAGTACATTTTCAAGCAAGGGTAGCTAAATATACCAGTAGCTAAATGTAACCCAAATAAAATTTCTATTTCTTGTGTAGTAGTAGGTTTATATCTGGGTTTATTCGAATGTATTGCGTATATGTTAGTCATTTCAGCCATAATTTCAAATAATTGTTTTGGCACGTACCGAAAGTAATAATCAACTGGGGCTTCAACTGTAGGGTCAATTGATATTGGTGGAAACCAATCTGATGAGATTGTGTTTAGGAGTTCCCTATGTCTCCACCTAATGTTTTGTTTAGGCGTAATATTCTGAAGTATATTTTCATGAGATGAATCTATTTCTGTTGTCGGTGGTACTTCGAGAACCACTTCATCGCAGGTGTCAGTAACTCCTGGATCATTCGTTCCAATCCACAATAAGCTGGGCCCTTCATCTTCGTCAGAGTCGGGTGGGAATACCTCTCGTTGGTTTTGATTGATGATATCTGCGCCAACTCGGACATACTGCAACTCTCTTTCAGATGTAAATCTAAACAGCTCTTCGTCATCAGACGATAGCTTCATATCGGAAAGAGTTCCAGCCAATATGGCTTCCAAGGCGTCCGGTGAAAACATATCGGTGTTTTTTTATCTGAAATGTAAAAAAAAAAATATCTCTACATACAACATATATTTTATATAGCATCAACAACAACCACAATAATAATATAGTTACAAACATATTCAAAATAGATTTTGCAAATACAGCTAGAATACTTCAGCAATCGTAAATACATCGTTTAGGCCTGATGTGTACATTTGGGTACAAATATAAAAATTGTGATAATTGATACAAAAATAGAATAATAAACTCAAATTATATGTTACTTATGACCTTAGGAATATAACACATCAATTCATAATTTTGCAGTGCGTATATTTAGCTATTTCCTACTTTTTAGACATAAAAATGACGAGCTTACCTACAGAGCTCCAACTTCGGTCAGCCACTGATCAAACCATGTCGAAAAAGTCACAAAGAATGCCAAGAGATGGCGTTAATAGTATACATTTTTGTAGTTTATAATGTGGACATATGAACATTGCGTTCTCAATTGCACTTTTAGCGAAATAAATACCAATTTTTTTTTATATTTTATGTGTACATTTGTGTACGCCAGATCTGAAAGGGTTAAGAAATTTTCGAACATTAGATTTAGGACTTAGAATAGTTACCATAAAAACGCAATTACGGGGAATCCATGCCGGTTTTCGCCCAGAAATAATTGATTTTAAAACACTTGTGATTTTTGTATAAATTTCAATTTATACAAACATACACTCACCGGCAGAAAAAGTGGTTTGGGCCCCGGTTATCGCATACTAAGTACGTTAACGACAGCCGGAGGACTTAAAAAATCCAAAGTTTCTAATACTAATTTAATTAAAAAAATTAAAACTAATACATTCGACTAATGCTAAGTACAAATGTTGAATGAATAAAATATAATTAATTATAAATCGGGTGGAAACCAAAAGTGCTGATGCAGGCCGTTCATCGAACGGTATCGAGGACACACGTGTATCGATGACCGCGGCGACGTCAGCGATCCTCGTTGTAGCCGGGCGCGTAACACCTCCACCCCCAGAGCAGCAACTATTTGAACTCCTAGCGCGAATGTTGCTGGCGTTGTTTCATGGGCGGCTTCCTTGCTTCCTGTTTCCTCGTCAGGCAGGGTGAGGCCTTTGGTCTTTTTCTTCTTCAGGTGATATTTGATGATGAATCCGAAGCCAAGAGCAGCAGTAATGGATAAAATTGTATACAGAGGTATCGTCGTATGGTACAATGTTGTATCCGTGGTGTCCCGCTTAATTGGGTTTTGGGAAGTTATTCTATCTTCTAGATGATGAAGGCTTCTAAGATTTATACTGTTGAGGGTTACATGAGGGATCATGTCATCGTTCATTAGATTGTAATCACGGGGAATTTCTGTAATCTTTAGCGGTTGACCTTTAACCTCGTCACTGGTGTTAATTATGGTAATGGCTTCCGTGCGTATAGAGCATTCGCGAGGTACAGTAGCCAAGTAGCTTCCGAAGAGAGAGACATACTCCTGGCGACCACACTGCAGTTCCACCTTAGTAGGATTTGGGAATATGAGCGTGAAATGGCGATCATCTAGTCGCTCCATTGCCTCCTTAGTGAAGCTGACCTTTGTTGGGCGGCACGATTTGTTCAGTGACTGGTTGATGATAATGTCTTGAATGCAATTCGGACGTCCCCTGGGTTCATGATTTATGGCTTCTTTGCAGAGAAGGTAACGATCGAACTTCGGGCATTCAGCCTCTATGTACAAGGACGATTTTCCATTGGTTGCCATAAAGGGATAAGGAGGTACATAGGTTTGGTGTAATTTGTTAGGCACTATGGAGAGGCGTAAAGTTCAAAGTTAGAGGGAGATATGATGGGCAATTTAAAAATTATTACGAAACGTTTACCAATAAAATAACTACCAGGCTAATTTATGCTATTATTAGGATCAAAAAGATTTATTAATTAAAAAAAAACCATTTACATAAGAAATCCGTTTGCTTATTTATTTCAAATCACAATTATTAATTGAACAAAAGTACTCTCACGTGATCACGACGCAT
>DWPA01006399.1:0-11018 GCA_018251375.1 Calpodes ethlius
TCAGAAGGCTTTGGACCGGTCTGAGTGGCGTAAATAAGGATAAGCCTTTGTCCAGCAGTGGACCTTCAAATGCTGATAGATAGATGCTTAGATGGTTAGGTTGATGTATCTGAAACTATCGCGAATAGCTGCGAATCATTAGCGGGAATTTATATCGGGAATCTTTAACAGGAATAACAGGATCACTTGGGTTTAAATTTGATGAGTACAACGTATAGTTCATCATGCTGGACAACAGCAGATTTGTAAACTTCACCTTGAAAGTAGCTATGAATGTCTTCATGGCAATTTGTAGGTTCAATTATGTGTACGAATTGATCCTAGGTTGCGCTGCGTGGGGGATCAATTATATTTAATTTTAGTGGATAAAGAGTACCGTACCCTACTGTAACTCAAAAATTCCTGTTAATATACATAGCAAGAAAAAATATTAATTAGCGTAGCAGGAAGAAAAGGGGGTCAGTTATAATATATAGTAAGGATAAATTTATTCTTAAAAGTTATTTAAATCAATTTTAGTTTTTACAAAGTATTTAGTAACCGTACTAATAACGTAACGTAGTATCTATTGAGGTATTCAATCGTCTTGAGTATAGTTTCAGGCATGAGTATTATAAAAACACGTTGTCATTGAGATTAATGTAAAGTGTAAAATTGCAACTTCGTGTAGTTTTAATTTAGCTTGCAAGATTTGACCTGAATATTGATCAGAGATTTTAACAACTTAATAGTTTAACAAACTAAAAACACCATCTATTACGAAAGATTGTGTAACTACTGTTCACCATTAACAAGTTTCTTTGTCTTGAGCCAACCCTAAGTAGGTCATATTTGCCATAAATATTCAATGGTCACCAGACAACGTGAGAACTAAAGCAATGTGTCAAATTTAAACTTCATAGGATAAGAGGAAGTAGTTGTAATTCATCTTGTAAGATTTTTTTTTTACGTAAAATAAGTCAGTGCTTGACTACTATCCCATCTGATGGTAAGTGGCGATGTAGTGTATGATGTTGTACGCACTAACTTATTAAAAACCTATTCACTCTCCTTTTGAAATCTCCCACATTATACTCAGGAGGGAACACCGACGCAGGCAAGCTACTCCATTCCTTCGCAGTACGCATAAGGAACGACGACGCAATTTTTTTCGTTCGTAAGGGTGGATATGACCCCAACAAAGATAACCCTAACAAACAAACATTGCAAGTTTAATAACAGTTAAAAAAATGAATTAAAACGAAGTGTACGTAATATTTAACGAAAGTATAATTATAATATTATGTACTATTATCAACGTGAGTGAGTGATTTTGTCCTACGAAACAAAATTATTTGTAATCAAAATGAAATAGTTATTCCACGTCAGACTGTAGAAAGACCTACATTGTCTTATCTGTAATAATATTACGTGAATCATCCACGGAACATTTGGTAAGGGATATGTCGTATTAAAATACATTATTGCTTAAGTAACCAAATTTATTCAATAGTCAACTATTAAAACTAAAATAACTTAATCTAGTAAAAGGGACCACAACCCGGACCAAAGGCATTGGGATAGCCGTTGTATCCATAAGGTCCTAGTCCCATTTCAGGTCCATACGGATAGGCTGGACCTACAGGGCCACCACCAACTTCGTTAAGAATTGCCACTTCGCCGGTCCCGCAGCCATAAGATACCGCACCAGCGCCAGCGACTGGCAATGGTCCTTCGAGCGCAACGACACCAAGGAAAGGAAGTTGACCCGTAACGATTAATGGTCCTTCAATCGCCATGTTGTCGGTTTGTATTGTTACGCCAGTGGGGGATATGGGTGATGAGCTTGTTACTAAAAATCCACCTCCATTTGAAGAGGGAATGCTTGATAGACCGAGACAAGGTCCAGGACCTAATGGGCCTGGTAAACCTGGTCCGTAAGCTAAAGCGTCAGCAACAACAGGTGCTCCTATTGGAGGTCCAGGCACACCTGGACCGTACGGGCCAAGGCATTGGGCGGAAATTGTCTGAAATAGAAAATACATTTTAAAATCTGATAGGAATTTAAACCTACGTAGAATATTTCATATAGAAAGTCTATTGTAAGAGTTGATTTTAAACTAGAGACTCCCAATCGAAATTCAATTGTAATTTAATTTATCAAAGGGAAACTCCACTCTTATCTTTTTGCAAGTTTTATTATCTTTAATAAATAAAATGAATGAAACTATCCATTTAATCATGTAATATGATCTTTAGCAAAGTTGTTATGTATGAACCCACAAAGGTTTATAAATTGGTACGACCAATTTTCAACAGGTGGCTCCATTGTAATTTCAATGAATTACACACATTGCCATGGCAGTTCGTTTTGGCGTAGCAACGCGCGCAGGGTTCAGCTAGTCTTTAATAAATAGGCTAACGTTTAATGACTTTGATGTCCAAAGTCGCCAATCACTGACTTTACAGAAGGAAAAAGAAGAAGTTGGACTGCAGTTAATGCAATGGATGATAGAGGATGAATAGAGAACAGATTACTTACTTGGATTATCACAGCAGAGAGAAATACGAAGGTGTACACCATTTTAATGATGTTGAAGTATTTGTAGTTTGAAATATGAAAGGACAAGGTGGAATGATCGATGAAGGAATGACTCGACTTTATATATTAATTTTGATATTATTACTTCATGAATTAATAGTGATAACGTGAAATTTCAGTATTACACGTGAATGTATTACAAATGTTCCATGTTCAACGTATAAGTCTTATCAATGTTAGATATTGAAAGAGTTGAAATTTAATTTATTTTAATGTCAATGTGACTAAATATACTTTTTACATGGGTTAAATTCGGATTCGGATTTTAAATAGGTTTAAATCGGATCGTGGTTTTATTTTAGACGGAGATCCGGGAATACTTTTAATATCCTGTGGAAGATTTAAGGAATTTGAATTCCACTTCACCGCTTCTTAGTGTTTTTAGGATCTGGGAATATTTTCAGTTTCCTGTGGAAATTTTAAGGATTTTAAGTTAGGTTTAAACAGCTTTTCACTCCCATTTTGAAACAGGAAATCTATGTCTCAGTGCTGATGTTTGAAAATTTCACCACCTCTCTATTAATTACTACTCTGGTTCGAAAGGTATTTAGGAGATAAAGAACGGGAATTTTCTTTCAGTCTGATTGACCAGAAAAGCCGATGGGCTACATCATGGTAAGTACCCACCATCCCTTGTAGACACCAAAGATCAGAATCATTGGATTATCAGTCCTGAACAAGAACTTTTTTAGACTTTTATTTTTAAGAATTTCATGAGCAATGATCTGTAGTATCTATTAATGCAGTAAAATGATGATGAAAATAGAACCATGAAGGTTCTCCATGAGTTCAGTTATATGGATTAAAGTTACAACTTCAGCGACTGGTGTACTGATGGTAGGGTTCTGTGGTTAAATCAAACAGTTGGAGAGTGCTCATCATTGTAATGTTGGTATAACCCACATTGGGATAATGGGTTATGTTATCATAAGACTCAAGTTTTAATCTATTTATGATTTGTGATTCGTTGGCGATTCAAGCTTTATGTTTTTGGATAGCGTCACATAGGTAAGACCGGTACTATGGTGCTTTAGACCAAAAAGTGGAATAATTTACCCAAAAACACCTTTCAGATAACTTTCTGAACTTGTTGAAGACGCTAAAGTTATTTTAGGTCAACTTTGCCTTAGTTTTCAAGTGATTGCACATCATTCGATTTATAGACATCCAGAAAACTGACACTAGAACTGTTCGTGAGTGCGGTACTCTAGAACTGAGATATTATGACAGCTGAGGATTCCTTAGCAATAAATGCGTAAACTCTCTTCACTGAGTTGAACTCAATTGAGTTGAATCGACATCATTCTGAAATTCATCATCATCATAACCCATAACTGTCCCACTGGGCTCGGGTCTCATCTCACAATATACAGGGTAAAGGCGTTAGTCCACTACGCTGGCCAAGTACGGATTATCAGATTTCACACACCTTTGAGAACATTATGGAGAACTCGCAGTGCAGGTTTCCGCAGTATGTTTCATCACCGAAGCAAGTGATAATTAACTTGTATGTCTATAACTTTTTGAAACTTAGAGGTGCGTATTGGATTCAGAATCACGTCCACACGTTCTGGAAATCAACATTCGAACCAGTAAGTTATAACTGCTATTGGATGCAACGTATTTTATTCCGAAATTAGTTCCAGAGAATTCTTAACTTCAAATACGACCGTATTGCTCTTGTTGGGGTGATCTATAATAGTGACCCTAATCCTATGCCAGCAAACTATGGCGTAATAAGTGGCGATAGAAGCCGAGTCCTTTATTTGATGTTTGTGCAAAGATTATATGTATACTAACATTAAAAAGAGGTAATGTGAGTTTGTATGTAGGAGATAATCTTCAAAGTACTCATTCTATTTTAAAAAATCTTTCGCCGGTCGAATGCTGAGTTTTTCACTGAGTTGTACGTTTTTAAATCTTAATTGCACCGGAGATAAATAAAATTGGAGTGTCTGTTTGTAATATTGAAATAACCACATTTTATTACATGCATATGAATATACATATGAAGGTCCTGTAGCCTAGTTGGCAGTGACCTTGCCTGCGATTTGAGGCGTCCTGGATTCTATTCCCGGTCGGAGCAGATATTTATGTGACAGATAAATATGAGTTCTCGGGTCATGGGTGTTAGTGATGTGTTATTTGTGCTGTTCATGCTACACAGGGAATCCTACTGCGGGGGTATGTGTGTATTAGAAAATAAAATATGTATGTATAAACCTTAACGACTACGGCGTGTCCTGGATGCTTGAGAGCAATTATTCTTACTTTCTTCTTTTCTCTTCTTTCAACCTTAACAGAGCATAGCTTAGGTGTTGTCTTCTCCATGGACAGTGGCTCCTTATCATCAGATTAATTGTCAGCTCATTTGTCGATAAAATAAACAAATGAAATACAAACCTCCCTCAGGGTAGCGTTTTTGGTCCATTACTCTTTTCAGTTTTTAACATGGCTATATTAGTAATAACATTATTGTAATTTTAACATTTTATAATATATAAATAAAGTAATAATTACTGCGTCACAGTTATAAATAATGTATATTGTAGGTATACTAGCTAGCCCCTGCCCGCTTCGAGGTGCGTAAAATATACGCAAATTAATAATGAATATCATAATGAATGAAATATAATATTAAATTGTATTAATATCAGCGATTGTTTTATTACTATATACATACATATATGCATAAAGATATACGTAATTAACGATTTGAAAAATTTATTTCAATAAGATACCGTAGGGTTTACCGATCTTATACATAGCCTGTGATTTGCCCCATTATATATTTTTGATGTCTACCAATTTTCATCAAAATTGGTCAAGCTGTTCTTGAGTTAAAATAATACATACAGACAAAATTGTAATGTGAACCACAGCATCATAAAATGATTAGTTATCACAAAATTAGGTGAAAAATAATTTACAGACAGAACCAACATATTTATTTTGTTGTATAGATTTTACTTGCATATAACATAATGCAAATATACCCCTCACCTCGTGAGAGGAGATCCGAGCCCAGCAGTGGGACAATTATGGGTTGTAATGATGATAACATAATGAAACTAAATATCTTTTTGAGAGTTTTATCGAATATATAGCTATTAATATCGGTGTTGCAATATCGAATGTTTAGTCCAATATTCCGGTATGTTCATATTATTGTAACTGGTACATATAGTTACATTATGTAACTTGGTTACACGGTAAGTAAAACAAACGGTTAGTTACATGGTTACGTTACGATAATTTAAATTGAATTAAAAAAGGAATCCCGCACGAAGTTAATATAATGGGTGCAATTCGAGCTTTCTCACTCATGTTCATGGGTGGTAGGGGATGGTGGCACTGCTACCTCGTTTTCTATAATTATTATTTTATGAGAACAGGATCACATAAAAAAACCTTTTCTTTTATATTGACTTAAAATACTTCGATAAATTTGTTGATGATCTTTTCTTCTGAACAATTTAACTTGCCATATTTGTTTGTATGTTTATTTGGTTCAACATTTGCAAGCTGAATTAGAACTACTTTCTCTTATCCTACGAAGTTTAAAACGTTTAAGACGACTTTTTATGATAAGTATAACCTGATATTATTTATTTTTCTGACTTTCATGATGCATAGAACGTTCAAAGTTGGGTCCAGACGAGGGTATCTTTGATGGTGAATAGCATGTCTTTAAATAAAAAAAAATATATATTTTCTTGACTCTTTTGTCATTTGTTTCATTTAATTTACATTATTAGGTACAGAAATTGTCACTATAACACCGAGACCTAAAGAACCTCCTTAGACTCATAAATGTCGTATGAGTTAGTTAACACTTTTTTACCTCATGTTTAATGTAAGGAATAAAATACAACATTAAAAAAAATAAAAAAATAAACATTTAATTCTAGACACATTTACAAATAAGCACCATAGCCACATCCATGCGCTAAGCCGATAGGTCCTGCAAGTCCAGAAGCAATAGGTCCAGTGATTCCAGGGACATGGCCTAAAGGTCCGGCGACGCCAGCGAAACCAACAGCTCCAATATCCTCAGCTGTAATAGCAATAGCACCATCACCACAGCCGTAAGCTACGCCACCACCGCCAATAGTTGGTAAAGCAGCTTCTATGGCAACGGCTCCCAGATATGGTAAAGCACCGCCCACAGATAAAGCTCCTTCGATAGCATTGTCAGACACGAGTGATACCCCCACAGGAGCTCCTGGAGATACACTTGACACAACTAATCCAGGGCCTGAACTGGCGCTGATTCCAGCTAACGGAGCTGCCCGGGGTCCACCACATCCCCAGTCAGTTAAAGGAGCAGACATAGCGCCAATACATTGAGACGCGGTGTACTAGAAAGAAGACAAATTAATTTAGTGATGCTTTTGAAACAAATATAAACAAAGTTTTAAATAATACAAAAATTTTTGATTTAATTTATCGAAACATTGCAATGGACAATAATGCATATAGAATAAAAATACATCTTTCAATGACAAAGACGATTATAAGGTAAGATTAAGGATTATTATGGAACTTAATGAAAAAGTAAAAGTCTAATATAAAGCTATAATTTTTACTGACAAGTTAAACGTGGAAGAAATCCTAAGGTTTAAAACAGTGAAATAAATTCTATACCTGGATTAGTAACGCTGAACATAGAACAAGGATAAATTTACGAGCCATTTTTTGATACAGACGCCTAACAAGGAGCAGTCACGGTAAAACTTTCCCGGAACTTGTACTTTATTTATACCAACCTTATTTATAGTCTAACTATTATGTAAAGTGAATGAAGTAATTATCTTCGATACTCTGCAATGTACGTGATTGAAGGCTCTTACGATTTTCCATGCAATACTCTAATGTGTTAATGTGTCACTGACGTGAAATATGAAAAATTTACATAATTCATATTTGAAATCGTAAAATGAGTTTTTTAATTGCCGTCATCAGTGAAGTTATTAGTATTGAGTTATCGTAATTGAAATGGTTTATACTTATAAATAGGTTCACGGCTATGTCTTTTAATTTGTCTCAAATGAGCGTGTTGGTTGTTAGCTACGTTATTTGACCGGTAACATGTATTGGGTCATAATTTGAAGATAACTGCACCTTTGTTTTTGGCAGATAATTAAGTAGTTATCAATGCAATTATAGATAACGTCAAGCAATATTTTATACACTAACTTATGCCTAATTATCAAACACATTAATCTGTTTCTAAATTGCAAATTCTTGTTTGCTTGCCCCGTAGCCTAGTTGATAGTGACCCTGCCTGCGAAGCGAGGGGTCCTGATATTTATGTGACAGATAAATATTTGTTCTCGGGTAATGGATGTTAGTGGCGTGTTGTTTGTGTCGTCAATGCTACACAGGGAATCCTACTGACGGGGGTATGAGTGTGTTAGCGTTTATTTATTTAGCGTTTACTTATATGTGCCTAATTATCATATTTACTAAGCTACATGTTAGTAGACAAACTAGTACCCGAGAATCATCCCTGGCTTGCTGAAGCTGCGTTCGAAACATTTTCACAATCGATTTTATGAACGACATTAGTATACAAGATGTTTCACAATATTTCACTTCAAACATTTGAAAATAGTCTTGGGTCTAGAAGAATGAATATCAAGCAGTAGTTAAGAAGTTTCAAGATCATATAAATGGCCTTATAAATATGATGTTAAAATCTACAATTTTAGTTTTCGATACTTTCAAGCTACTTGAGTACAGGGCTCCATATAGTCAAACAAACTGACTGAATATGATTTCTAACCAACTTGCACTACTTAAGACGAGAGGTTAGAATTTGTTGTGTAAGAGAACTCAATTATTTTTAGCCAAAGCTAAACTCCTTTGCTTGCGATGAATCCTGAACATTGGACAAGGCTTCTGTGAAAGATGTACATTGTAAAGCCAATTGAGTTCCGTACCACCCAATTAAATGCCATAGGTACTAAAAACGGGCTGAAGATAAAACTTTGAAACAGGTAACGAAAATATTCAGTAATTGCCTCTTGAGTGAAATTACTAGCACTACTAACAGTAAGAATGCGAGTCGTAATATACGAAGTCTCCAAAGACGGTGAACCACCGTCAACATCGTCGACCATAACTCCAGAATTAACGACCCGTATAAAAGTTGGTAACACGTGTGCCTCAATTAAATTTTCTATAAAATATTTAAGTATCTCTCATTACAGATTTTACTATGGGCTTGTACTGTTCCTGTAACCATTACAAAATCTGCTCGCTGCTTGCGTTTTATATAAAAAACTGAGAACACGCTTATAAACTGCAAAAAAATGAACTGTGCCTTTCTCCACTCAGGAGTTCCCTCGTCTGGAGTCAAAATTAATTGTAGTACCAGGTTACACTTATTATAAAGGTGTATTGTCATCAGAACTAAAACAATTCTCCAATTTCAACTTCATGGAATAAGAGAAGTAGTTCTAATTCAATTTGCAAGATTTGATCCAAAAAAGATGCCAAAATAAACTTAACAATGTTGTAAGTTAATTAAAAGTTTTAAATGAAAGGAATAAGAATACGAAACACAGTAATTGCTTCTAATTATATTTCATTTATCATAATCAGTTAGTGCAAATCAATAAATTAAAGGACCTCCGTATCCACATTCACAAGTACCAGCGATGGT
The DNA here is from genome assembly GCA_018251375.1 of Calpodes ethlius. Lineage (NCBI taxonomy): Eukaryota > Metazoa > Arthropoda > Insecta > Lepidoptera > Hesperiidae > Calpodes > Calpodes ethlius. The sequence goes on from DWPA01006399.1 coordinate 9,252, forward strand.
GACAGTACCAGCGGCTTGAATAGGGCCTGCGAACTCAACAGCTCCGAGAATAGGTACTTGACCACTAACTACGGCTGCGCCATCTGCAGGTAGTCCACCAGCAACTGTAATATCACCAACTCCAACGCCTCCATAAGCACCGATAGGGCCAGTTGCGAATTCTTCAGGCAACAGACCAGTGACAGGACCAGTTAAATCCAGTGCGCCGTATCCGTAAGGACCACCGAAGCCGGAAGATCTTGATGCGTCCCGAACGCCAGCTAACAAACCTGGAGTATATCCGTAAGGGCTTCCGACGTAAGCATTTTTGTAGCATCCGACTTGCCCGTAAACATTCTAAAAATTTACAGATTCTATTAAATTATCAGTACAAAGTAAGGGATTTTATTATGGGGAATTTATTTGTAAATGTCATTATAAAAATGATCTACATGGATTTTTCTTATATAAATGGTCGTAAACGTGCTTTAATCCGTCTGATATTGATAAGCTGTCACCACTCATAGGATCCAGCAAAATAAAAAGGCACTGATGCATTGCTTCTAAGAAAGAAGATAGAAGAAGAAATAAAGAATTGGCTTCCAAGCTCCCAGCCGGAACATAATTACTCAAGCGGCTGACTCAATGAAGAAGATGGTAGCTAACCAGGTAGGCTTCAATATGCACTAATTTCAGGTAATATCACGAAAAAATCAGTAGACTAATAGTAGATTTAAATATTTTTTGGGAGAGGATACGATAATTTTTTCTATTTTTGGTGATCCAATTGTAGATGTAAGTAATAAAGAAAAAAATCTTGTAAAAGATGTTTAGGTAGTGGTTTAAAGACAGAAAACTGAAGTTGCTTACCTGAACCAGACAAGCTTGGAAGCAGAGGAAGGTTAAGCCAAAGAGGTACATGTTAAAATTCACAGGAAATTTACTGCAATGATCTATTTAGAAGAGATGATACCTTTTATACATGATTTTTCCTGCGTCTAAAATATTAGGTACCCTTTCGTAATACCATTGATAAGTGCACGTGATGATGAGCGGTTTAATAGCCAAATCTAGGAATGAACTTTACGAAAACATTAATTAAGACCTAATCATTAATTTCGTGGTTAACTACTGTTTCTAATTCATTCTTAAGTCATACTTTTGTGTGGTGATATTGCATAATGTAATAACTTGTGATTGAATCGTGTTATTTGTTTTCTACAGTGGTAGACTACTAGTTCTAAAAAGCATGGCAAATAAAAAGCAGTGATGGCCTAGAGGTTTGAACGATGGTTCCTCAAACGTGGGGGAACGTGTTTGAATCCTGCATGTACCTCTTATTTTCAAAGTTGTTTGTTGGTTCCCCAAACGTGGGGGCATGAGTTTGAATCCTGCATGTACGTGTAATTTTCAAAGTTCTGTATGTATAACTTTGGTGAAGGAATACATCGTGAGGAAACCTGCACACCTGAGAGTTTACCATAATGTTCTTACAGGTGTGTGAAGTCTGCCAATCTGCATTTAGCCAGTGTAATGGACTATGGCTTATACCCTTCGTGAGAGGAGATTCGAGCCCAGCAATGAGACAATTATGGGTTGTAATGAATGAAAAAAAATAACGAGTTTGATCAAGCTTGACTATTTAGCCTATGGTCTTTTCATTTCATTCTTTCCATGGGACGCTATGGGATTGCTTTTGCATTCTACCTTTACCGCTGAATCAGGTCAGTTATTATTAATTTACTAGCTGAACCCTACGTGCGTTGCTACGTCAACACGAGCTACCAC
>DWPA01006400.1:0-11016 GCA_018251375.1 Calpodes ethlius
ATACTGCTGTTTGTATGTTGATCAAAATACTAAACTAATACATTTATTTATTTATCATAACACCATTCATCCAATAGATCATCAAAATTTCTAGTGATTTGATTTCGCGAGCCGGGTACATTTATTTCGTTAAAAAAAAAATATTCTGCAATATAATTATGGAAATATTTATATTTATAATTTTAACGAATTATAATTTATTAAATGGAAAATTATTAATAATAGAAATAGGATCTAGATGAAAATACGACGTCAATTAAAGCTATAATTTGTGATAAATTTAATTTAAAATGAATTAAAATCCGGCGTTATAAGGGCTAACTTCATTATACAATAACAACGCAAGAAAACTATTAGGTACTCTGTACATCGGTCATGTCATTGTAACATAAACCTATTTATTCAAAATGTAACCACGACAAATAATACACAAACTAAACTAAAAAAAATTGGGACTCGACAAATTAACATAAAAAACTTTATTTATTATATTATGTACATTTTCGCAACTTTAATTACCTACAATTCAAACGTCAAATTGTCGTATCTTTCCTTATTGTATGAATAGTATTCGGTCAGCATGACATAACAAATGCAAAGAGAAATAAAATTCTTTGCATTGTGTTGTTTCATTACTCAACCAAGTATGCTTCTCATGAATGAATGCTTGCTTACGGATACAACGGCGAGTGTCCGTTCACACCTGTGACAGCGACTCGACAACCTTACGACAAAGTGACGCAAGCGTAAAAAGTGCCACTCCGACATTTAGACGTTGCATTGTCTCAGGCACAGAAATACGAACAGAATTCAGTGTCACTGCCTTAGTAACGTCGCAAACTTGGACTGCAAAATATCACACATGAGCGAAACTTTTCATTACCATACAAATTAATAGTAGTAGACATTTTGTCGCGTCGCAGTCGCACGTTTGAACAGACACCTATCCCTCAATCGACCCTGACCGAACCGGCGTCATAGAATACGCCCTAGGCCTCCTCATTAGACTACCCGTGGATGACGTATCACTAATGTGTTGAAGCCATTGATAATCAAAGCTGAATACCTCGCACTAATGAAATGGCAATTTAACCATGTGTCGTACCAAGCAATGCTCCAGTACAATAGCGTGCTATGTAACAGGGGAGATAAGATCGCGCCGGCCGAGTAACGATGCACGCCGTTGCATTGCTATGCTATACGCTATCTCTGATATTTCAATGTTTACAACGCCGATAATGTAACGCGCAGGGATTTACCTCGACGTGCACTTGTTATGTACAGGTGAGATAATACGCAGACAGTTTGGAAGCGGCAAATTTGAATATTGACTCATTGTACTTATCATGTCGAATATTTGTACTCATTTTTAATTATCCGGTGTAAACGTGATCCTTAAAAACGTGTAGACATCCTCATTAACATTCCGACGCTGCGTAAATTAATAATTCATTAGTTATTGTAATAATTCATATTTTTTCGGAATATACTAACTGGCCGAGAGGATATAAAATTTTTAAAAGAATGTAGTAGATATTTTTAAAATATAAAACTTTAATATTACATTTTTACGCGTGAATATGACGTCAGGTTATTCAAATGGTACACCGTCATTAGCAGTCGACGTTCATAGTGGACATTAAATTACTTCTACATATCCTTTTAAGAACTATCGATCATAACATTGTACAACATGTCGGTGGCCAATGTCCAACGCGAATAAAAAAGTGGACGAGCGGACCACAATGATATTTTTTGCGTGTTTTAATAAATGAGATCAATTAATAACTCGCCCAACACCGCGGACCATACGTGTAAAAAGTTTTGCTTACATCTAAGGTAATAAAAACAAACAGTGCAGAAACTCGATTGAAGAACAGTCAAGTGTGTGGCAGAATCCAAAATGAATTCTGTACATTTAGTTGTTTAAAAAAATATAGAAATATTTCCATCGATAAATTATACGTAAATTTTAAATACGGGATATTTATTTCAATAATAATCACACGACTCTCGAAAAAACCAATTACCACGTTCCGACATTTTTGACTGAGAATGGAACTCTATGGTAGTCACGCGGGGTCACCACTAACAGCGCTAAAGGCCGTTGCAATAAATAGTGTAATATCGTGTATTCAATTATTAGATAACATTCAGTCTTATCTTAGGTCTTAAGTGTTCTATTTAGTGCAGAGGTGTGGTCAGCCAAGCCAGATGCGACTGCGTGTTACCGCAAGAGGTATTTAATACAGGAAGTTGACGCTAGTCAAGTACAAGTCCAAAAGGCAATGTTATAATTATGAATAATATAATTCAAAGTGAGAGCTTTAATTAAAGAGTTTAAATTTATATGGTCGTCCAAGTCGTCCTTAACAACCTGATAATAGGTGGCCACGGTTGGCAATAGATATCGGCAATATCAAAAAGCTTCACCCTAGCACTGCAGGAAGAAGCGAAGGGCCTCTAAGTACTAACTTTCTATACTGGTCTAAGTTATGTCCAAGTTTAAGTGATCTGCAGAAATATTAAGTAAATAATATCCCTGTAACGATTTCTATTAGCCGAAGAAGTGCACAGTTGAAAGTTGCAGTAGCAGTTTAGTTGCAAAATGCACTGAAGACCTAAAGAAGACAGCGGGCATCCGCTGGATCCAGAAGGCTCAGGATCTGTCTGAGTGGCGCAAATTAGGGGACGCCTATGTCCAGCAGTGGACGTAGAATATATCTAAATGAAAATATCTATCTATAACGGGATAGATTAGTTAATATGAGAGAGTGCACTCAAATTGCTCTTACCGTCGCTATCCATAAGGCCGTCAATCTCTGTCTTAATGCCGTCTACACCGAGGTCGGGGGCGGAGTCGTCGCCGGACTGACTGTGAGGTTCCATCTTTACCCTGTGCGGCGGGTCTTCGGGCTCCTTCTTCAGCGCTGCTGGGGTTGGCAGCGAGGCTGATGGCGGACGGGACCCGTGGCCTGGGATGAAAAAATGACTATCATTAAGCAGTGAAATAAAGCATATCTTTTTTTATGTAAATAGCTGACGAGCTAAGGTTCCACTAGATAGTAGTTGGTTACTGCCGCTTATAAACTTCAAGAATACCAAAGCTGTCACTATTGCAGAGCTGGCCAAGAAAGAAGGTGAAAAGAACTGACTTCAAGTCTCCAGCCAGAACAAGACAGTGTGTTAGACAGTAGATTCAAGGAAGATGATGGTAGCTAACCACGCAGGTTTTATGGTTCGGTGCTAGATCGTAGAATTATCGACTTCATTTATATTGGCTTTGTTGTGTTACTGAATGATGTCGACCCGTATGGTGTAATGGTTACTGCACCGTCATTCAAAGTTTCCTGTTTGGTTAGGTGCGTTCTTGTCTCTGTGGGTTGTCCAAGACACAGGGAATCCTAGTGAGTTGTTGATTGTAGTGTTATTTATATTTATTTATTAGGTATATTACAGGGAATGGGTTGCAATACCTAATCTGTACCAGATTCTCTACATACTACTTTCACATTATTATTACATTATACTCCAATTATAATTATGACAAATTTAAATTTGACATCTGACTTCTATTCACCAGTACCCCAATGCAAGGTACATCTCTCCTCGTAATCAAGGAGGCCTGGAATGTACTCCACCAGTTACTCAGGGATGTTTTAAAACATTTAATGACCAATCTCAGTCAGTATTTATCGGTATTTTCGTCCCGAAGGCCTGTGTAACATGGCAACTGTAAACTAAATACAACACAGACAATATAACTTTGTCATTTAAAATTTCAAATTCTAAGTACTGTAATGAACATTAATATTAATCCTTAAACGCAGAATTAAAATTTAGTTCATTAAACTTTATATATTCTTGTAAAGAGAAATGAATTAATTACATGCTTCGGTGGAATGCTTGCAGATTTGCTTTCACCATTGTGGATTATTTTTCATCTCTACTGAAATTATTGGCATATCTGTCTAAGAATATATATAAATGCAAATTATATTCACCCATTCACTTACTGCTTATGATTCAAAAATTTATTGACCTATGAAGATGAATTTTGGGCAGAAAAATAATTTAAAGGGTAGGAGAAATAACAGTTAAGAATTGTTGTTTTAATACATCACTATGAAACTTATATATGGTTGAATGATTGTTTAAAAGTCCACTGATTTTAAAGATAGCTTTTTGGAAGTTAGTAAAGCAATCATGAAGCACAACATGTAAACAATGTTTCAATATATATTTTTATTGAATTGTAACATTATTGTCTTCCCTTAAGTATTCAAACGGTTTCCAATGGTTACCTGGTTCAGCAGGATCATTGGGCTCATCCTTGAGGCGGGCGCCGCCGCCTTTCTCCTTCTCCTTGATCATACCCCTACGTGCCTTCGCCAACTTGACTGTGAACCAGAGATAATTATAGAGTTAATAAATAGGTTCATTCCGGATGATCCATAATCCATCCTTAGCAAATTGAGGGAATTAATTAATGTCAACCATTTAAACAAAATTCTTTGCTCCCGGATTTTTGAGTAAAATCGGATTTTTTTTTCCAAATTATTCCTTGAAACATTTTTAATAAAAATTCATAATATTTCCATATTCGCGACGACAATTTAAGAACGACTATCCAAATAATAAGTCCAGGAAAGTCGAAAGCCAGTGTTGGGAATTTCAATTCAGTATAAAACCGCCGTGTTTTGTCTGTTTAGTGCATACATTACCTTAAATATGGTCACAAAATTGACACGTAGAATTGATTCCATAAAATTGACCTACTAATATTTGAGATGTAACAAATACACCTAAGTTAAACTAAAGTTTTTTTTAATAAAATATATATAACAACAATTGTATATAATTCTTGCATGATTCCAAATATAATTACAATCTAACAGGCCAAAGACGTCTTTCTGTTCAAGCATTGCCTGGAAACCAGAGGACAGTTATGGTTTCATAGAGCATATTTGATAATTATATCATGAATTTATATGTAGAATTATTTTCTAAAAAGAATTTATTCCTGTTTGTTTACAGAGGAAAGTAGCATGAAAATTCCGTTTAAAGTACAGCAATTAATGTTTTAACATCTGCGCAATCATGACGATAAATCAAAATCTTTCTAAATGGAAATAGAAATGTAAAAAATAACATGATTAAATAAGACATTAAAATAATACTTTTAGTGATAAAACCGCCTTTTGCACTCCTTGTATTATGTAAAGTACATAATTTTGTTATTGATTTTATGGTGTACGCAAAGAGTATTCTATTCTTCTCTGTTTTGGTGGTGTATGTTTATTGCTTAACTTTATAATACATACTATTATAATATACTTTCAAGAATCATGAAAATATACTAATAGAACTTTTTATTTTGGAAATTGTGTCGAATCCCAGAATTATGCACACATTACGTTATGGATGGATCAGATAAACCATTATTTTTAGTTATGTCTTATCATTTCATAAGCACATACCTGAAAAGATATTAAGTTCTGTGGTAACTGAAAACCTTATTTATTAAAAATGTAATTTACTACATAGCTAATCTGGTTACTCCCCGTTACTCAATGTGATTTTTTTAATAAGTCAGTAGTATTGTACCTAGCAACTCTCAGAAATGGACATTAACAATGGCATATACTTGTCAAAGAAGGATATTTTCTTCTCTAGAGCTTCAAATTAAGCCATACCTGCTGCTATTACTGCGAACCTGCTTGTGGTAGGACTTTATCAACACTATTAAGTCACGTGTCATTAATGATCATATTAATTTCTATCTGTAAAGCCCGGTACCTGGACAACTACTAATTGCAATATGATGACTATAAAAGAAAATAAATTTATCTGTCAGAATTAGAATACCAAATTAATCAATATAAAATAATTATTACATGCTACAAAAGTTAAAAACCTTTTTTATCTGATTCAAACACCTAGTGAACACTTTATTATGTAAAATATTTCAAATAGGAGTAGATGTAATGAATGCTATGGAACAAATAATTAATTTAACCCAACCCTACTTGTAATACCTTAGTCTCTACACATTATTTGCTTTGCTACTAAATTAGTTCCTTTAATAAGCACATGTACATACCTAGGAAGGGACAGGCCGGGTAGCTATCTCCAAGGAATTTGTATGCGTTTCAATAAGTGTCACTTTTGCCTACGTATTTCTTCTTTACTATGCATTTGCTCTCTTTCACAAAAAATATCTGATTTGACCGCACTTGGTCCAGAACTTAAGCACTTTAATGGTGAAGCAATGACTATTTCATGTAATACTATTATTTTTGATGTGGTAGAAGGATTTATATCCCTTAAACTACATATAACTAAATAATTTATATTGTTTTATAAACAATTACATACTTTATTTGAAGCTAAAATCGTGTGAATGCAAGTGTAACAGATATAATGATAAAGGAGTAGATACATTTTTTGGACTGCAGTTAAATGTAATCCATGTAACAAGAGTTATCATAATTTAACTTCAGTTGTATGTATGTCTTTTTAACAATAATTTTATCACTTGCATTGGTGAATGAGACGTAGTACATATTTCTGCATTGATCGTCAAACAAATTTTAACACTATGATTGTATTGACTGATTGCAATTGATCGCATTCTACCTATACATACATATTAGTTTATTTATAGTGATGGAAAAAATTAACTAAATAAAAGATCTGAAATTTAGTCAAATATTAAGTAAGCTATGATAAATAAATATTACAGAAAAAAATTGCCATATTAGATTATCATTTTGAAATCCACTATAGGACTTATATCACCTGAGGTCTTACGTCCTGTAAAGTGTATGCCTTCCCAATTCAAAACTATTCTGACCAGTCCTAAGATCACTGAAACCAATATTTTTAACCCATTAGTTCCCTGGTCGGAGAGCAAGCTGTGTTATAATAGCAATGCAAAATGCACATCTAAGTTTTTTACTCAAAAAGCACTCTTTAAGTAACTAAAAACATTAATTTCTGACAAAACTATGGAAAAGTTTATAATAACATATCATATAATCTTGTAAATGATAAATTACCTTTGATTTACAATTAAGGATCCATTAGCCAGATATTTAATGCAAATATGATACAGCTGAAGGCTTTATTTGTTATTATAACAATGTTGTTTACACAAGACTTTAGCACTGTGTGTTTGACAACCAAACAGATGTTCCAGCCTGAATGGGGTATTGAAAAGTCACATTACCTGCAATGAAACATTTTGCGAGGGAAAATTTTGATCGAAAATCTAACGAAAATGATAAATAACAGTACACTTATGAGAATTTCATGTATCTAACCTACATTTTGTTTTGCTTTGGATAAACCGTATATGGCACAAAGTTTACTGCCTAAAAAAGTATGCTGAAGGTATTAATTACAACGAACACGATTGATATTGGTAAAGTAAACATTTGTGTAGTGCAATTGTATACATACAAAACAATCTGAGAGCTTTCGTCACGGGCGCAATAATTGGCACATGTCCCACAAATCCACGGAGCGGCACTTCATTACAAGAATGTCATTATGCTGCAGCAAACGATCGAAAGATTATTATAAATAGAGATCTCTGGGAACCTTGGCGATCGGACGCTCGCGGCGCCCCACTGCCGTCCGCGGGCCCGCGCGACCGGCCGAAGCGAGCCCCTGATCCGATCCAGATATTCGATCAAAACGAGTCTACACCACCGAACGCCATAAAAATTCCAGGTTCACTCTCCATACATAAACAATGAGATGGATCGGGTGTAGACGGGCACGAAACGCACGTTTATTATGGCCGAATTATCGCTACAGGCACGCCGTTCGTACGAGACAACACCGCCAGCGAGAGCGTCTAACATTAATTTATATCATTCGTGTGATCTAATTAAGGTATAACGATGGGTATGCAGTGAGAAACAAAAAATCGGGATCGCTGACATTTTTGTTTATGGTACATCGACGAGACGAGATCCAGAATCCACAAATAGCGAATAAACGTACATGATTACCGCCTCCTGACGGATTCACTAGCACTAGATAACACAAAACACACTGATTCTTCACATTTATGTAAGTTTCATCGTCAAAATAAACGCATTTAATTAATTTCTTTCTATCAGCATATAACACAAATCACCACGCACACACAACACAATATACATAATATATGTACACCAATACACATGGGATGGATTCTCACAAATTTCCTTTTCTACACAAAAACAACAAAAGTGTGAGAATTGTAAGATCTCGTTCGGATACTCATAATAACTCCACTCAATACTTCATGAAACATGTGCTGTACCGTAGGCGATAGACGATAAGACTTTTTTTCAAATTGTATTGTGAATAAATAAAGCTACAACTAGTTAATACTAATATTAATAAATTATTTAAAGTTATAAATAAGTGAAAAGTGTTTTTCATATTTTGTAACTTTATTTTATATATCACACATTATTTAAGGAATTATGCAATAAGTCGTGATTTAGTTTTAATAAAATGTAAAATGACATACTTTAAAATTCATACATATTTCAATAGTCTTTCTGAAGTAATATCCTATTATAAACTAATATTTTTGAGTAGTCCATATGATAAAATTAAAATTATAAAATGTATAAAATATTAAGTGCTGGCATTTAGCGTGATGTATTCAGAAATTTATTTTTAATTTTAAAGGGATTTTCAGTATTATTGCATCGTGAATGTTTAATTGTACCTGTTATATATTTTTAGTTTGCACTCAAACAAGGTCATGATACAGTTTCATTATTTTATTTCAAATATATATACGTATGCATGTACGCTTATCCGAACAGTCGAGAAAAAAATATTCAGACAAAATTGAATATACTTATATAATGGGATTTAAAAAAAATCGTGTTTAAATTAAAATGTTTACAAAGAAGTAAGTTATTTTTACTTAGTGATTATTTATAATATATTATAATCATCAACATTTTATACAAATATTTCCCTATGGCAACTTTTAGAAACTCTGCATTTTAGTCTATGGATCATATTAATTTAAAATTCAAAATGGTTGCAATCTATCTGTATCAAAAACAGGGTAAACAACGTTAAGAGAACATGAATTTTGCTTTGTAATAATATTTAATGTAAGGTTTAATACAAAATATTTAATTCTTGGCTTATATGAAAATACTTTATTACCCTCAGAATTAGACATATCTACAAATCATATTATCATAAATTCATATAAAAATATATAATAAATTAATTTTTATTCTGTTCATCAATTTTATTTAAAAGTTGATTTTACAACTGATTTATTTAAGGTACCTTTAATAAATATAAATTTTGGCATAACCACAGTTCTTTAACTTTTTTCGATGATTCAAAGCCTTAAGATATATTCTATTATATTGTTGTTTAAATCCGATCAATGATGATGAAGATGGTTATTATTTTCAAGAAATTATGGCTTACCTATTCTATTTACACTCAGCTTATATAATTAAAGTACTCTGTGGTTAACCTGTCCATAGACACTTGTGTATGATTGTTGCCACTTTCGCTGTTGGACTTGTATACCGTAGAATACGAAAAAATTGTCTATGGTAATTTTACGGTGAAGGGAGGAGGGACGATAGATTTCGCTTCGTTGTCGCGTATTATAATTTTTTAGTGATTTACGATACAATTTGTTTAAATGGATTGAATTTAGTGACATTGTTTGGTGCTATATGTGTGTCCTGGATGCTTCAGTGTCTGCTGCGTTCTTCCGCCGTGAACATTTTGACCGCTCCCAGTGCCCAGAGTACGAACTACGAGTACGTCAGTCATCAAGTATTTTTCATGCCGTTTGTACTACTTGCTAATAGTAGGGGCCGTGTGATAGTAAAAGCTGTTGGAAAGTGCATTCATATGGGAAATTGATGTCGTAAAACCTATCTCACGTTCCATTTAACTAAGAGTTATGAGTTGGTGGTGAAGTCTATATAGTTTGGATGTTTGTGGCCATTTTCGGTGTATATTCTTGCTGTGCTATTTACGTGTCGTTTTGTGATAATAATGAGTTGTACGTGAGGATAAGCCCGAGGACCGTGATTTGTAAGCTATCTGTACATACACATAATTATTCTTAGGTATAAGCTAACTCAAGATTCATTTTTACGTTACGTGTTTTCGCAGAATTTTTTGATTTTCTGTAAATAAAACGCTTTGAGATAATGAACAGCATAGATTTATCTATACTCTTTATTATAAACATTAGGTAACTTGGGAGACATACAAAAGTTCATAAATTTGTAAGACAAATACTTCGAAGTAAAGTAGTGTTTCTGAAACTAAATTCCAGAAAAAAACAATCTCTGGTATGTTATCACAAATTGGAAACACTAATCGGTGCTTGATCATTTTTTTAAATAAATTCTTCATGTGCACTATGCATTGGCAAACAGAGTGTGACAATGTTATCATAACCCATAATTCACAGTCATTCTCTGGCACCCCCAACTTATCAACATTAATACTATCAGTATAAATAGGTTTTATTAAGTTACATTCTTTTAACTTTGAAGTGTAATTAATCATAAATTTATATCAAATGACAAACTGCCTGAAGCTCTGTGTTTTATTTATAACTAGTTAAAACTCCATTGAAATATATTTCAACTTGGATAGTTCAGTGCGTGATGTACAAAAGTTTTAAACTATTTCATTTTAAGTAAATTAACAATGGTGTTCTTAGTCTTATTCAAGTTCTGATACAAAATTTACACTTAACAAATATACCACAATCTCCAATACTAAAAATTTGTAAAGTCTGTAAATAATAATATGTAAATAAATATCGCTAAACTCTCATAGCACAACACTAGGGATACTCTGTGTTGTAAGAGGCATGGACACATTATAACAAATGCACTGAGATCGAAAGTAAAAATCTAAACTCATTATTAAAAATGTATGCCTCGCTGGGTATTTACATACATACACATATTAGTCAGTCAGATATATTTTAGTCAGTCTATATTT
>DWPA01006401.1:0-11016 GCA_018251375.1 Calpodes ethlius
AAAAACTACATGCAAGAATATATCAATGATGATTATATCAAAATCATTTATATTGAGTATTTGGTTTTTAAAATAAATAAAAAAAAATTTTAGTGGATATTTTCCTCATACGGAGCCTTCATACCACACTCCATCTCTGGTAAATAGTCAAGCTCAGAATGGTATTCAATACATCTAACTCCGAGATATATAAAATGCATCTAAATCACTAAGTTCAAATACCCACCAATCAATTATTCAAATCGGAGTAACCAACTCCATTATAGGGTAACAAATGAAATTAACTGTGTTATATAAACCAATGAACAAACTGTAAAAGTTCTATTAAGTAATTAAAACATTAATTAACGTTAAAACGACTAAGGAGCTGATTAGTAACATAATCTGTCATAATAAAATAACATACTGACATTAATTAAACATTATCAGTTAATAATAAATAAACTAAATATCAAATGTTTATATATAATAGTTCCATAATAAAATCTGCATTCAGTCAGTCAGCTCTTAAACACTATTAAAAAAGAATAAAACTGTTAATGCGATGTCTCCAATATTTTACGAGTTTAAAAAAATGTATTCACACATGTTCGGTATCCCCACTGTCTCCGCATGATATTCAATTACATACAATTGAAACATCTGGGAGGAAATAGCCCTAATTAATGACAGTAGAGATAGACGTCTTGATTTAACTCGCTTAACATAAATTGGACGTCTTTTACACTCTTTGAAGGTAATAATTGTGTATTTTTTCTTCTGCTGCCATGATCGACAGTGGCATATAATCAGAAATTATTTAATTGTGTGTAAGACACTTCAAATTTTAGTATCTCCTATAATGACTTCAAATAAAATAAATTTATAGTTAAAACAATGAAAAACACACTATTATTGTGCAGGAATTCAGTAATAGTGCATTATACAAATTTATACACAGTAATAGTGCAATATTGTACACTATGTGCATGCATCCATTACGGAATTCTTTAGTCTGGAGCCAAACTTGAATACAGATCTTGATTATAAGAAAATGCATTGTCACAATTATACAATTCCAACTATATATGATAAGAGGAAATAATTCTAATCCAGCTAGCAAGACACCACCCAAACATACAAACGGACTAACATTGCAAATTAAATATCAGCTTCTAAGAAGATCAACATTATATAAAAAGACATTTTAACCAAAGAGATTGGAGAAAATATATTCAATCACAAATATATTTACTTCGCCAAGGAATAAACTCAGGGCATTACGTCATTACCTAATAATATTACTACAGAACTCACAGACAAAATTAAATTACGTAGCAAACTGTTATAAAGGGTTCAAACTTTCAAATCTTTAAGATGAGAGTGTTATGCAATGGTTAAGACATGTTATATCATACTAACAAGCTATTTTCATCTATAAGTATCTACAATGGTTAGTTAAGACCACGATAGTGCCAAATACATGAGGTATAATTCCTAGCAGAGCTGATTATAGTATTGATAAAAGTTTATTTTACCCTCATGGTTGTCTATGTTATTTCTATATCTTCATACTGTAATGTATTGTAATTATATCACATTTGTTTAAATATTTATAAATTTATTTTGTAATTCGATCATGTTGAGTATGGACTGTTTATAAAAAGGATGACAAAATAAATTATGTATATATGTGCAATACTATCAATAAAATAATATTGTTAATATAATTTCTACTGCCAGCCACATCACTGGCTTAAAATAGCATTTTTTTTACAGATAATCAAATTACAGGGGAATAATTATTTTTGAATTTAGAACTTGTTTTAAGTAGTATGAACTGTATAGATTAATAATAAAAAGTAAGATAGAGCCTGAAGTAGGCAGTACAGATATATTTTAAATGATTTTCTTGTGTTTCATTTCAGTGTGGTGCTTTTTTTCTTTGAGTTACCTAATCCATTACCTATTTAAGATATTTATTTTTTAAATAAAGATTACGTAAAATATTTATTTATCTGTGACAACGAATAGATGCCGCATATGTTTACAATAAATTAACAGTTAACTGGACACTGCGTATTATTTGAGTTAATAATCTATAAATACATCGTCTAGTCACCTTAGAATATCTTAATGACGATGTTATTTCACTGCGATGAAGATATTTAATAACGTTAGTCATCGTAGCAGGAAACCTATATAAAGAAATCAAGCATATCGAGAACATACGGTACCAAGAATCACTGCAGATTTAGTAAACCAGTAAAACAAAAAAAAAGTTTTCAACGCACGAAGGAAAACATGTCTTGCTACTGTACAGGCTACTCACCGGCTCCCAACGACACGAAGTCCACAACGCACACAATACTCACTATATTTAAACACGTAAAATAAATTATTTTCACACTTCCAAATACTCAAATTGTTACTTTACACAAAATTTACGAAATGACATGAAATCAAACTCAATCACAAACGTCAAACTTTTATTTTTTTCGAAGGCGAGACGTCAGTAGTGTCAGTACAGCACACGGCTAAGCGCTGCCGGTGGCAAGCGGCAAGCTTGTACCGTTCCGTTTCACGGTCGATGAGTTTATAATGTTTATTAATTTATTCAAAGAACCGTTTAATATCAGAGTTTTTGTTGTATTTTATTAGGCAGTAAACGGGGCCTTAAGGTGAAATAGCGTTATTATAACTTTGCTCCCGCGCGTACACGTCAAGTGGTCTGATGACAATGACCGAGCTGCTAGATTTGCGTAGGACGCACGAGGTCGATATATGGAATTGTCTGTGTGTCGAGTTTCTTTGTTTGCATGCAATCTGCAATTTGCATTGTATGTGATTTCTATCTACCTACATAGTATATTGATCTGTTTATTACCTTAAATACTAAGGTCGTCCGTTGTCAAAACAAAATCGAACTTCAATGACGTATTTCACAACGCATGTGATTCAATAGTTCTACTGGCACACATCTTTTTTTGCAATATTAAGCCGTCTTAGATGCAAATAGATTCGTCACGCGTACTGTGAAATCTTTCCTTCCATGCACGGGCTCACTGATTGCGTAGAGCAATGTTTTGAAGTAAAATACTAATTGTCAATGGAGCTTGCAAAATACAACTTTAAGTAAAATCAAGTAGATACGTCCATTAAACCTGTACCACGCCTATAAACCTTTTAAGAACACGCCTATACGTAGAAATATTTTCGAGCCGTTCCTAGACCGTAAACATCAAATATACTTAATATTATTAATACCATTACTTTTTAAGTACCTCATAATCATGGTATGTGGAATGAATCTTACAGACCTTGAAAAGACCATAAGAAAATTAAGGTCATTTAAGGCAATACTCGTCTTTATTTTCCACAACACGCAATGGATACATTATTAAATAAATATGTATGTGAAAAACGTTCACTTTTTATCTAAGACTTATGGATTACAAATGGCTCAATGGATTAAAATACTGTAGGAGTTTCATACTGAAAAAATCAGAGTTGAGAAACGCGATAATGAACCAGATAATTGAAAATAATTAAAACAGGATCTTTTATAAAGTTCCATCAATAAATTACGTCACACTAATTTCATGACTTTTGACCTTCCCCCCGTCCTTATCGCTACTGATCACATTTGTGTGACACCTTTCTTCCAAACGTGACGTATCTATACTAATATTATACATGCAAAAGTGTTATTTTTTCATTTGTTTGTCCTTCTTTCACAGCGCAACGGTGCGCTATGTTATGATTTTTGGTTTGGAGATAGTTGGGAGGACGACGAGAATGCATACTTTTTATAGTACAAGAACATCTCATTTTTGTAGAAAGATCCATTATGATGTACATTTCAATTAAGTTAAACGAAATGTTTAACAACAAAGCGTTGCCTGGCAACCATTGTTAAAATTAAATTGACAACCTTTTTATTGCTGTTTCAAACACGCGGACAGAGCCGCGGGCAACATTCAGTTAGTTTTATAAATTTTTAATTAATACCTATTTATAATTATCGCGTTTTAATACTTAGCTATTTGTTTTTGAAGCCGTGAAATTTAATTCCTCCCACATCCATTGTCACATAATGTCATACTTCATCCTCCCCTCACCCCCTTTATGTGTGACATAATTTATAGATGATCTCTTATATAAATTTCCTAGTGTGTCTTCGATGGTTTCATTCGTATTCTCCAGAGACAGTACAGTCTATGGTAGTCCAGATAACGCATACCACATATGCCATTTATTTTGTATGCTCTTAGATAAGTAACAAGCACGCGGTGAATAATAAGTGATTACCGCTGCATATGGACGTGAGCTACGCAATGAGTTCTGCTAATACGTTGCGGAAATTGAACGAATATTTTTATAATAGTAATTGTCCTGACGAAAGGAATCGTTACTAAGTTTGTTTGTTTTTGTCGTTTTTTTTACCGTGTAACGGAGCGACATCATGGAATGATTTTTGGTGTTCAGTTAAGAGGATGAAGAGTGTCACAGACTACTTTTCACCGCGAAGAAATATATAATTTCTGTGGAAAGATCCATTACGATGTATATGTCAGAAAAGTTAAAATATCTAACGACAAAGCGTTGCCTAGCAACCAATGCAAGAAAGGAATCGATAACCTTTTTATTGCTGTTCTATTTTACCACGCGGGTGGGGCAGCATTTAGGCATCATTTAATATTACAAGTGAACAATACGTGCAGCTTTTTATGTAAAACGTTTTCTAACTGATAATAAATTTTTGATTAAATATTAAGTCAAGGAAGGGTCACTCTACTTTCGACATTTTAATAATCAAAAACCACTTCAGACGGTCATTGAAAATAACTATTACCTAACGCTATACGTAAATAAATGTATAATATTAAATCTGTTACTTATTACTCCTACACTTCATGATTAGAAACTGAATTTGTTTAAAATAAAATCAATTTCAACGTATATACTTAAAAAAAAAAACAGTTGGAGACCAATTAAGTTCAGACGTAAGAAACATAAAAAAAAATACAACCGAATTTTAATCGTCTTTTTATAATCAGAAAAAAGTATAAATTCAAAATTGGAACGTCATTAACCTTAGATTTTCTAAATGAACACAAGTTCATTGAATATAAATACGCCTACATTTTAAAATAAATAGTTCAATACTACTTAGCGAGTATCTAAGAATAAACGGTTACAAGCTATCCGATTTATGAGAATTCCTTGAAAATTCATGTATATTTTGTATAGTTGGCGTGACGGAAAACAGGCTCTGCGCAGATTGGAACGTTAGCGTCGGAGCGTCTGACGGGCGGCGATTCAGGGATTGACAAATTACTGTAGCACAGAGTAATGAAATTGGACAGAGACTACAGTATAGGCTACATTTTTGTTTAATGCCTAATCAACCTGAAGCAAAAATTAATCATGTTTTAATCGTGCAAATAGTTTTAATTGCATTATTACTAATGTTTTAATTAACAATGCGTTAGTGACGCTTTAAGTATTGTATATAGATTATAGATTAAATATAACGATCTAATAATATCCACGCACGTCGCTTAGCTATAAACTTAGCTTAGCTTTCCTCAAAGACGTTGTTCGCATAAGCAATTAGAATTATTACGCGATGAATACCTAATTATTTATGATAACGGTTCGTCCTTATTACGAAACTTTGTTTTAATTACGTTTCTATCTATGAGTATGTTTTGTCGCATATTATAAAGGCAGTGAGAATAATATTTGTGAAGACTGTTGGTATAAAATAAATGTTTTCCATTACATCTTCATCATTCAAGTTCAGTAAATATTTTTTTTGTTATTAGTGGTTACTTCATGACGATGAATAATATACACGATCTGATCGACATGAACAGTCGGGCACAATGCGTGCGAGACGTGCGACGCGACGCTGGCGAGATGCGAACAAGTTGTAATGTACTAAAAAAAGTTTTTTTTGCGTTCCCAGCAAAAATTTAAAACTTTGTTCGTTGACATGTTAAACCCATAAACCAAAAGCGATTATTAGATTTTCTTTAATATATTTTATTTTTACTTTCCAAATAATAATAAAAAAAAACAGTGTAGATCGTATATGGTTTCCCATTTTATTACTAGGGAAGCTAACTTACCTTTACATAACTA
Source organism: Calpodes ethlius (assembly GCA_018251375.1). Classification (NCBI taxonomy): domain Eukaryota; kingdom Metazoa; phylum Arthropoda; class Insecta; order Lepidoptera; family Hesperiidae; genus Calpodes; species Calpodes ethlius. The sequence continues at coordinate 6,130 of DWPA01006401.1, forward strand.
CACAATACTACAAATTTTAACGTGTTTAATTTCTACTCTGGTAGTCAAATCGTCGGCTATTCTATAAGAACGAAAAATACAGCTAAAATAGGTGAAGAGGTGCTAAATTTGAACGTGATGCAATACAGTAATTAGCTAGCAATGATAGAAAACGACACGTTAAAGTTAAAGTTAGAAAGAGAAAGAAATTCTTCCTTCGATAGTTAATACAAGTAATGTACCGCGACAAGCAACACATAAAATACGATAAAGGAAATTAAAGAAAACTCAAGACAAATAATAAAAAACGAATGAAATTTATTATGATACGAAATAATATAATAAATGATAATAAAAGTTAAAAAAAAGTATTTATTTTAACACGGATTAAGACCATCAAGATATAGATAAATTTAATATGAATATAAGATTAATATTCGATAGTGTTAAAATAAACACGGCGATATAAAAAAGATATAAATGTAATAAAATAAAGACTAGATGAAAACATGCTGGCGATAAAACGAAGAGAGAAACTCGCACACATCTATTTACCTGAAAAATCGGTACTAGCGTCCACGTCTAACGAGCAACTGCCGATAGAATCCACCGATTTATCCATCACTTTCACGACTAGCTTCTTCGCGCCGTCCTTCAACAAATCCGCCTCCTTCACTTCGATCTCGTACGCCCCTATGCTGTCCAGATCATTCTCCAGACTCCTGACGTCATTCGATTTGGGAGAAACCGTCGAACTGGGTAATTTTATATCGGTCTCATCAGTGTCGATGGTGAGAATTGAATCAGGTTTCTTGGTACTGGTCAAGGTGTCGCTCTTGTCCAAAATCAAGGTGCTCTGACTCGTGAAGTTGCTGCGTATAGGCTCTATATATTCCACGTTGTCATCGTACACGAACAGTTGATTGGTATGCCCGCTCGGTCCTTGTACGTCGGTCGCGTCAGCTGGGACCGCGTCGACTACCGTTTGCGGCTTACAAAGGCTTTTATAGTAATGATTTTCTAATTTCTCTAACTGTCGCCTCGTGTTGGACTGTTGTTTCCGCACCGAGTCTATTATAACGGGCAAATTTAAAAGATCCGGCGTTCTCTCGCGATTGTGCAGCGACACGTCCCGTCTGAACAGCGGCGAGTCGTCGCTCTCGAGTTCGAAGCGCTTGTACTTCGACGAGCAGTAGTCGTCTATGGATGACGTATCAGACTTTTTGGAATCAAAGAACGTGTCCAGAGAAAAGAACGATTTTCTCTTCTTCTTTGGTTGGCTCGTCTTCTCGAAGTTTGGAGCTACGAACGGATCTCCAGGCTTGTACTGCACGCAAACATTACTCGTGTTTACTAACGATTTCGGTCGATTCTCCTTTGGCAAGCTCAGGGGAACTCTGTTAGTTTCGATTTTCCGCGAGTCCAAGCTGAGCGTCTTTCGGAACCTCTCGTTCAAGTTGGCGAGCAAGAAGTGCCTCCGTTCCGTTGATTTCGGGGTCACGTTGTAAGAGTTTTGCTTGCTGCCCGACGGCTGGGTGTCTGGAATGTGTTCTGTGTACTTGAATTCGATGTCGTTCTCTGAGGAATCTCTCCGATTGGCGCCGTACGGCTCCGACGGACAGAGAGACGACTGCCTCTGTTCAGGCCTGTGGAAGGAGAAGGAGCCTCTGTTGGAAGAGGATTTGTTACGATCGCAGATGCAGCTGCCCACGCAGCTGAGCTTGATACACGTTCTGGTATCCGGTTCTAACGATACTTCATGACTGGGTTTTGGAATGTACGTGTCTGGTCTGTGTTTGTGGATTAGGAGGTCTTGTCGTATCTTCTCCAACCGCTCGTCTCCATTGAGCCCCCGGGTGTACTTGGACTTGGGCGGGCGAAAGAATCTGATTGACCCTGAGGCGTGGGGATCGACCGATCTCCTCCGGGCGAACGACGGGGAATCCGATATCTTGTTCACCCCCAGTAGGAGAACAGGAGATTTCTTGTCCTCTTCATCAGGGAGGTCGCTGTAAAGAAACGAGCGATTACTTAAATTATATTTTAAAATTTAGTGTTTTTGGTTTGTTTTTAAGCTACTATTATTATGACTTCAGGTATATATGATTAAACTTTAAGCAGTGTTTGTCAAACTTTGAATTATAGAAATTTTGTGGAACAAATTTTTCGTAATAATTAGTTACTTTTTGCCAATTAACTAGTGCACGTGTCCTTGATGTGCACTGCGGAATAAATCAGGTCTGTAAATATTATCAAAAACATTTTTTTAAGAAACAGCCAAAGGCGGACATTTAAATTAAATATTTAAAAATAAAAACACGTGGTTAAAGAATAATTGAAAACAATTTAACATTACCATTAAGGCCGCAATAATTGTTAATGAATTAATGCAAACAAGCGTATAAGATCAATAATCGATTAAAAAAACAACACAAAACAAAAATAAGCCACGCAATGAAAATGAAAGAAAGAAAGAAACAAGGAAAATAAAAGAAATACTTACTGTTAAAGTTAAAACGTTTGAGAAACGATGACCTATAGTTAATTTTTTAAAGAACTTATTAAAAACTGATATATCAAGAGCCCAACAGATTCGAATAGGCTGTAAAAAAAACGCTACGTCACAGATTAATAATTATACATCGGTTTTTTTCTCGCATACCGGTATCGATCCACATACCGGTAACACCGCCTAGCTGTGCGGATAAGTGCCAATTTGGCATCGCGTCTTATATCAAGGGTATCAGAACGCGAGTTTAGTAACAAAACTCCAGCATATCCATCTGGCCACTTTTCGCCAGTAGGTTAACGGTTCACGTCAGCCAGCTCGCGGTCTTACGGTCAACATGGCCGTCGTTAATCGTCAAACGGCCGCTGTCAATGCACTTAACCGACGATAAAATAACATTACTTGGCGTTATGAGAATTTGCAGCACTATGCCCCAAATACGCACTGACTGTCCTTTGTGGCAATCGTTAACGACTGTTCCCTATATTCTATCTAACGATAATCTATAGTATAGTCAGAGGATAAAGTAATATCCACGCTCATTGCATCTACGTACATTGTTTGACGTTGGAACTTACTGAGGATTATTTACTGATAGCATTTTGTAAACGACCAAATCGACAGATCTTCCTGTAGATGTACTGATTAGCTGTAAATTCAATTCATCACTGCGCCACTACAAGTCTCGTCTCAAAGCTGATGTTATGAGCTACCATATTGCTACAGCGTGGATTGGTGGTGGGACTGGCGTACTCCTAATACCACGAAAGCCACCATCCACGCGATCATGGCCGGAGCCGCTGTATCGCTACAATCCGTGAGCGAGCTCTTACACTCGTATTCACAAACAATACTTCAAGGTTTCACATTGCAATAGAAAGAATACATCAATTGTTCGTATTTCCTTCACTTTGTTATTGGAATTGATCAAAAAACTGAACTCTAAAGTGAAAGAGATAAACAATCGATATTTCTTTATATTCACTGTGAGAACTCATAGTATTGTTTGTGAATACGGGGTTTATTGAGCAATTCAACTGTCGGAACTTTTACGCCAGCTGCATGTCCGAGATTGTTCAACGACTGATATCTACCAATAAAAACCAGATCCAACGGCTTTCCGTGCCCTCCGAAGCACGGAAACGACCAAGAATTAACTCGCCAGTCTCTCTCTACTCTAATCGCCGGTACAACATATGTCCCATTTTCTCCTCAAACGCAGGTATGTAGAAAAATATCGTTATTTTTCTAAAAGAATAAGAAGTGCGTTCGTGTCAAGCTTCCGTAAAACAGAACAGTTAATAATAACTAATTGGAATTATTATTTGCTATCCCTCGATGCGTGTTTCGAAGCAATTAGAGTGACGTTAGAGATGGCGCGCAGTTATCGATAAAACTTTATCGTACTCGCTATAAATCATTGTTATTCAACAACTTACTTTTCTTTTTATAAAAATTAATAGCTTTAGTTAGGTAACAGAAATCTCAATATCTGTGTATGTCCTTTATAGAATCGTAAACTATGCATTTGATCATGTGATCTTTGTCATGCAAGTGCTTTGGAAGGTTTCTGAGTACGATGAATTTTGGACAGATGACGCCACTGCAGAAAATAAAAAAAATGACTTAAAATGAATTAAAAATTTGCGTTATATGTTTCCTTCTTTATTGCAGTTGTTGGCGCAGCAACGCGTGCAGGGTACAGCTAATATTAAATACACGTTAAAGCCACCACTAAACAGTTTATCAGAACAGTCGTTCGCGCGGAACCGTTTCATTTGCCTTTATTACTTTATTATCTGTATTGGGTATTGATTGTGTTCAAGTTTGTTGGATGTACGACGTCAGCACGTAGGGGAGCGAAAAGTAACGAAACTGCTATCAAAACAGGTTAAAAACTTTCACAGTTGATTATAAAGGTGGTAGTTCTCATGCAATACCGTTGGGAATCAAATGGATGATAGAACTTAGCAATCTCCAATTTAACGTAATAATCTTGTGTGAAGATTAACACTATGGGCGTATGCAATATCTGGTTCACGAGGTGGGAAAAAATTAGTCTTTTTTTGTTGCCTAAACCCCCCCAACAATAATAAATACATAAAAACTATTATGGTAAACATAATGTACATCTATATATATAAAAGAAAGTTGTGTTAGTTACACAATTTATAACTTACGAACGGCTGGACCGATTTCGCTGAAAATTGTTGGGGAGGTAACTTAGAACCAGGATACGGGCATAGGGTACATTTTGTTGTGAAAATAAAGGTTTAAAACGGTGCAATAAGGGATGAATGTTTGTGTGGCGAACGCGTTTGCTCAGCAATTTATATGTGAACTTTTTAGTTTCCACATATTTTGTCCATACTTAAAAGAAAGGAAAGTTCCTTGCATGA
>DWPA01006402.1:0-11013 GCA_018251375.1 Calpodes ethlius
GTGCTATAATCAGAGGTGCAAAGTACCATATTTAGTAAAAGATATATTTTTATTCTTTCCTAACATTATTATGTAAAAACTGATGGCAACCGTGAAGGAGTAAAACCCCGATATAATAGTAGGTACTTGTAAATAATTACTTTTGATAGAGTATAATTCATAAAGAGATCTAGATAAGCCTCGTGCGTATCGTCGAATATTTTTAATCTATTTAATAATAATATTAAGCGTAAATTTAATAATAAATTGTAATGTCAACAAACTGTTGTGATTGTTATATTCGAAGTTGCATTTTCATTAAAATAATTAGAAGTATATTTTCCATAGTGCTGCCAAAATACATAGATGTAGTCATGTTGTTTACATACAAAATGTTTCGAGGATGTTCGTGGATTTGTGGATTGTATTATGATGTGGCCGGTGAATGTAGATGTGTCGTTAATTTGTGTACGATAGCCATCATCACTGCCTTAACGCCAATAAGTATGAAACGAGTAGATAGTAGATACTAAAGCCACGTATTAATACTATACTACAGAAATTGTACAATAAATTACTTAAGACTTGGAAGTGGTAGTTATGTTGGCTTGTGTACATGACTTAATACATTATCAAATAAAAGGAATTCGTATGAAGTTGTAACTTTTATTTTTCTAGCTGTAGTTCCATATCCTTTTATTAAATTATAGTTGTTATCCGGGGACAAACAATACCCGAACAGGTAAGAAAATAACAAATCAGTGTTCACAAAGAAGTCTTCTCCAAGATCAAACATTTAATCTTGACTAAAGCCTCGACTGTAGCCGGAAATCGAATTTAGGACTTCTGAGTTACAAATTCCTCTGAACTCTTTTTAGAATACTTTAGAATACTAAGCTATTCCAGATATAATTACCCAAGAAGCAGTAGATAACGTACAAACCTAGCAGATTCAAGACATATGAAGCCTCCACTACGCCTTGGAACTTTTGGTCTTTTTTGGTAGTAAAAATATAAACTACATGTGGGATGCGTATCGAGTATATTTTTTTTTATAAGACGCTTTATAATCATTAGTATTCAAAATTATATTCATTTTCCAAAAAAAATCATTGGAATATTATGCAAAATTAAGTCACTGACTCATGACACGACATTATTATTTTTTGTGTTCATCAAATTTTACACTACTAAAACGAAATATTATGGTATAATTTCAATCATTGAGAATCAACAGCATCTCAAACCGCATCTAGCCTTGCATTTAATTTTTAAAGTTTTAGAAATCAATGAGATTTTTTTTCTACAAAGAAAAACATCAAAATCCGGCGTTGCTAAAAGTTGATGCAACAACCAATGAATCATATTATCATTACAATTCCCCAATATCAAAATAATATCTATAAAGGAAAAAACAAAGACTCTATATATTATTTATTTATTTATATTTATTAAAAGGTACAATATATTACATCGTCTGCACTTCATTGCTCTCCAACGTACATCACAATCCTTCATAATGACTAAGCATATGATCAGTATGGTAAAGTGGGTCGGAACCTACATAAAGTACAAAATTAAGCATATATCTTACCGTCTACGTACCTAACTACAACTCGGAAGTCAATACTGTGGTATAGGAAATAATACAAATTTTAGCATGGCATATTGATTAAATAAAGATTATGCATGTCTCGTTACTAACGCGTAGCCATATTTGATTACTTTGATAATAAAATTTTATTTAACGTAATGACTAACGAAAATATTTACAAAGAAATATCGAGTACCTCATAACAGAGAACAAATGTATACGTATATGTAGGTTATAATATGAATTACATAACTCTTGTTACGTTTCTCCTTCTAACACTATTAGGATTCAGAAGTTTATCCGACAGGAATAAGGTAAAGAAATACAGGGTGATGTCCATCTCTCGTGTTGTTCACGACTCGCCGTCGGTAGGCGGTTCCAGGTTCACTCCCTTATACATAAGAATCGCTAACGCTAGCTAGAGCTAGGGCTAGAGCTAGAGCTAGATCCTACCTCACAACTGAACTATGAGCATACTTTAATATCACTAAGCACAATATACTGACGTTTATATCAAACGCGTGCCACTCCACACCTCGATAACATTAGGGCAATTCAATGCACCGAACAAGCTGAAACTGTATCGCCGTATTCATAAAGAAGTAAAAAATATCTAATTAATTATCTGATCGATAGAATGAAGTATATAGATTCTAATAAAAAGTTCCGAATAACTACAATGCTTAACATCCTTAAAGTAAAAACAAGTCCATATAATTGGTAATGGCTATTCCTTATTGGAAACAATTACGAATAGTGCCTATACATTACTGGATAGAGATTTGAGCTAAATAAATCACGATGCGGTTATTGCATTTTACGTATCCTCGTCATACAGAGATATGAGAAGTTCTCGATCGACGGGGGACCTCCGTTACAAGCTACTTTGGCAACTTCTTGGACGTGTACGTCGAGTTAGGATCTTCCCATACTTAAGTCCTCTACACTACTTTGCGAAGTTGGACGATATTAGACGAATACGGTACTATAGAGAGGCACTTCGGCTTATCTCCTCAAACTTCACTTAGCCTTGACCGACTTTCATTTGTTTTCGGTATTTACGAGGGAGTTATAGTACCCGAAGTTAGGTACCACAGGGCGAATGAGCTCATCGCGAACTTGAACGAGTGTATAGTGACGCTCTTCGGAATTTAACCAGTGTTTCTAGAGTATTTTGCCGAGCAACTTCGCGCGTGTAGAGGAGGCATTACAGTCGTATAATCAAGTTAAGTCGATTACAGAAAACTTTGTCTTTGTAAATAAAAGCCAATATGTACTCGTCGACTTATTACCGTGATCACAAAACTTTTTGTATTCGACTTGTCGATTATCGAATGTCGAAACCACATCGATAAGTATGGGGAGAACCTCATGCTGCTTGACAATTTTGTGCTTCATCGTCGCTTAACAACTATGACATGAATAATTTCAGCGGGTGCGAGACAAATGAATAAAAATCATGTTATACAAAAAAAAACTTCCGAAATACAAAGTTACAAAATTAGGCCTCACCGAATTAAATGCTCTGTCATGGAAAATACCTTATAAGTAAATACACAAGGAATAAAATAATTCTGTACATTAAAATTTTACCGATTACTTGAGATAATGTTAAAATACGATGTAGTCTTTTGTCATCGTTGCACGAATCTATTAGTACGTAGTCATAATTCTAATTACGTAAACTTTAATCATAGCTATGCGTGGTGCGTTCTGTTAATTCTTATCTCCGATTACATTACTAATCCTGTGGCAACACTCTTAAATGACCAATCTGAAAGTCATAAATATTTATTATAAAAAAATAATATTAACGAATAAAAAAATAATTTATATTAAGAAAAAAGTGATGAAGGAAATTTTACAAGATTTTCACTGCGTCACATTTAATTACACGCGGTTAATTACAGCGCAGCGGATTGATGGAACAATACTAGCCAATGTTGATCGTTCATTCAGGTACAAAATACAAATCTCAATATATAAATTAATTATGCATTTAAACAATGCCAATACACTTAACAGTACCATAACGCCGCCTCGTTTTATATCCAATCAAATAGCTTTGTTCCTTCAGTCCTTAAAGTCAACTTCATTATAAATATATACAACATACGTTACACACATATCCTCCTCGAATTTAGCGACAGACAAATTTAGTGTAAGCACACAGTTTTAAAAAGTATAAATAGTGAGACACACGCAACCACGACCGTAAGTTACATTTATTAGAAGGCAATACGAAATTGATAATCGAACAATTTCTACTCAAACAATCGTTACACAGAAGACAATAGCGACACTCACCACTACGCTGAAAATGGCACTATATCAAATATTTACTCATTAAATTCTTAATCTCACAAAATCTCATTACTAACACTTCACATTATTGCAAATAGTCGTTTATAGATACTTCCTAGTACCCGTTACAAATCGAAATGTAATACGCGGTACGTTTCATAATATGAACATCATAGATTGTTTTATCTATGGAATGAATAAAAAATGCATACATTCAGTAATGTAAGTCTTTTTTCGGAAATGATTTGAAGCGTTCCGCCTTTATACTTCACTGGTACAGTGTGCGACCGTTGGGTGGAAACGCGATTGTATTCTGTCGAAAGTGCACTAGAGCGTCGGCTACGCTCAAACGGCCGCGGAGAGCGGCGGCGGAAAGCGAAGAGCGAGAGAGATTTTATAATATTTTCACGGTTGATGTTCGCAAACTGAACTACAATTTCAATATTTTTTTAAAATTATAAACCGCGTATATAGAAGTATCGTTTTTAAGATTTTGCACATTTAATTACCGGCTACGATTTACAAATCTCTAGGGTATGACTGTTGGTGAATACTGAACATAGATTAATAATCACCCAGAGAAGGTTCAAAAATACACAAAAATGTCTGCAGATATGTAAGTAAATGAGTTCTAACGAAAGAACATACCAATGTACTTTAAAACGCGCGAAAAAAATATACAAAATAGAATAGGAATGAAATTCCCTGAAGAAATTAATTTTAATTTCGAAATAAACGCTAGTCGCGATTACGCGTACATTCTGACCGGCCGGTGGAGACCGTCCGCTCCCGCTCGCCGCGGACGCTCGTAGTGGACGCTCGCGCAGCGGACGCGAGCAGCGAGCCGCGAGCCGCGACGCATCGCGTTACAGAATTGCGTTGCGTCGCGCCCAGCTGAGAGAGTATCGTTGCAAGCGGCGCGTGTTAGTGACGCATTACGGTGGGTGCCAAGTCGCCGCGGTCAGTCGCCGCTCTAGAACAAACCTTTCTTTTTCTTATCCTTCTTATCCTTGCCGTCCACCGTCCTGGAATTAACAGAAGCGAAAATGTAGAAAACAAGTCACTTGTATTTATTAAACACTAATTATTCATTTCCTGATTTATAATTTGCTAGATAGCTGCAAAATAATTGTTCGTATAAGAGCGTCTCACTCAACCGGATGTAATTTTAGTATAATTAACTATTTATACCTATTAAAATGCTAAAGAACAAACTGATAGATAGATGAAAGATGATAGATGTTCATTTTGTACGAATTACACCATTATTTTCTAAATTAGCTTTCGTATATCGTGAGCACCATTGGCTGAATGGCGCACTTAATAAATAATTGCTAGTACAAACATGTATTAAGAGATCCGTGTAACTTATATCTGTGTCTGTTTTAATATATAATCATTTAAATTAAATTAATTATTTGCTAGTTATATGTAGTAAATAATTTCCGACAACATATATTTTACATTATATAGAACCGCCGTATCTCAAACCGCATAGTTCGAGAAATGCCGCAATAGACAATGTCTACAAGTACTTGAGACGAATCGGAAGAAGCTCATCATAATATTAGTACCCGCATTCCTCTATGTTTCAATTCATGTTCAATTAATTCCATCGTTCCAAACAAAGTACTTTAAGAACAGCTGACCAGACTGATTAATTGTTTGTCTTGGTGTGCAGTATTAAAATATTTTTGCAAAAAATAACTAATAATTTAGCTTTAACTTATCTATACCAGTATTATAACGAGATATGTTTCATCAGGAGAAAGCTACGTTGACTGAGTGACAAAGGCCATTTTTTTTTCTATTCAGCCCGTACGAAGTCAACACAGCCTAGTCGTCCGAATGTAAACCTCTCAAACGCCGAGGTCTGGGTTCGGCTCCTGTACACTGTACCTTTTCAATAGTTATGAACTTATTAGAAGTAAATGATCACTTGCTTAGATGAAAGAAAATATAGTGAAAAAACGTGAACTGGTGAGAGTTCTCCGTAATGATCACAAAGGTGTGTGAAGTGTACCAATCTGGACATGACAAACGTGATGGACTCTGGCCAGGAAACGCGAGCACAGCAACAGGATTATGGATGGGTAATGATGATGAAGGCGGATCGAATCACTAGTTAGTAGTAAAGTAACACAAACACTGACTCCTTGCTGTTGGCCTCGAGCGAGCGGCGGCGCAGGTCGTCGAGCGAGAGGCCGGTGTCGCGCTCCCAGGCGGCACGCTCGGCCTGCAGCGCGCGCTGCCGCTCCTCCAGCTCGCGCGCCTGTGCTTCGAGCGCGCGCCGCGTCGCCTCGTGCCGCCGCGCCAACTCCGCCTCGGACTCCTTCAATTTGGCACGCTTCTCGCGCACCTTCAACTCGAACACCTATAACACGAAAAATTAACACAGAGGTCAATACAAAGTCATTTCTCGTTGTTAAAATATTATTACAACATAACGTATAATAATATCGCAGATCGTGTGCACACATTTTCGCTATCAATAGAAATAAAATAGATTGCAATTACGTATTAGCAAAATTCCAAATGAAGCTAAAAAGATTATTGACATAATTTTAGATTAAATTACTATTTAGTTTTAGATAAGATAGACTGACAATTTTAATTACCAATGATTTTTAAAATTATCAATAATTTGTTTGAGATATTCAAGTATCATACCTGCTCCATCTCACTTTCCATCTTCTTCATTTTAAGATCATGTTCTCGTTTCTCCTCTTCCATTTGAGCCAAAGGATTCCTGAGAACAATTGCAAAATAATATTACATGTACATACATAATACATTATAAAAACACTCCACATTTCAGTACTACGCAATATACATAGATTAAAACATTAACGTTATATACTCGTGCATCGTAGTGGCGATAAGCTTCAATTTATCGCATGCAAATACTTATTTACTTATCAAAATATTTGCCGTTAAATATTATATTACAGAGTGTATTTGATAAACAACATAAGACAGACAATAGACAAAACTTCAAAATTTGTAATGGGTGATATAATTAAGTAGGAAATTCGTTGCTTTTATAATCGAATACAATTGAAATACGAGTTATAACAATAAAATCTACTGAAATAAAAATTACTTACTTGAAAATTTAAGTATTTATATTTTTACTAATATAACTAGTATACTTTCGGTCATTACGGCCGACTGTAGTAATTTACAACCCTACACGGGAATTATACAATAATACCAAATATACACAATATATTTAAATGTTGTAAACTAATTTATACAGTGATATTAATGTGAAACTTTGTGTGATCTATCTGGGGCGAATACAAATATGAGTTCAGTCCATTTGTAATAAAAATATAACTGAAGTCCTCATCAATGACTTCGTTGGACACTAAATGAACTTGTCCGTTTGTTACTCGTTTATGTAAAAGATATATAATGCAATTGAAAGCGTATAACGGTAAAATCTACACAGGCTTGAAACCCAGTGACAACAGTACGTGCATTTAAACTACAACATACATTCTATTATAATACCTAATAAATGTAACACATACATACATACACATGCATGAGCTAGTGTGTAACCCCGTGCTGTAGGATGAAAATGTAGGTAATGATATAAAAAACACACAAGGATGTGTGCGCTATGGAACTTACCACACGGTTATGAAACTGTTCATCAGTCCTTGCGGGCACAAACTGAACACCAACACAACCATAGTTAACGTACAACACGTGGCTGTGTTCGCTCACTACGCTGGCATTAATAACACTTTTATTCTATTCATTACATTTTATAAAAAAAAATGTTTTGATTGCTATAAAAATTAGTTAAGTTTTCTCATAACCCATATATTTTTTTAAACAACAAAATCTTGAGTGACATCAAATTGGGATGTAACGTATAATTACTACTACTACTATAAATTGGAAAATAATTGTTTTTCTTGTAAAATATTAAAATGACAATCTCAACGAATATTTAATATGATAATCGCATTAAGAAACAACTCAAAAGGGAAAAGAATCTTTATGAACTTTAAATAAGCTGTTCTTTAAATAATAATATTAAACGTTACTAAAAATCTTTTTTAAATTAATAATATGAAAATATTCATTGAGTTAAGAAAACGGGTGCCAATTAATGACATGTAGGAATAGTATTAACATCGATTTTTAATTGTTACACTTTGTAAACAATCTATAGAACGCATGTTTATGTATAAGTGGCACGCGCGAATGCAACAACCAACGCAAGAATGACACACTGTTTAAATTAACAATAATGTGTGGTCAATAACAGTGCGCTGTTGTGTGACACACGCGAAATACCTTCGCGATACGTTGAACAACAAATTGTTATTAATGCCACTGTAGATGCGCATGAACTGCAAATTTATTATGATTAATGGCATTTGATCATGGATATTTTAAAAGGTTACGTCATCGCGTTCCGAAAATGGTGATTCTTGATCGCTCATAATCTGTGTGTGATCTTGATTTAAAGTTACAATCAACTCAATGACACTTAAAATGATCCATGTCAATTGATAATGGTAAAATGTTAATAATGGGAATTCCATTTCTGCATGCCCAAGCACGAACGTTCGGATATAGAAGAATGTTGCAGCTATCGCTCAGTCTAATGTAGTGATATAAATAAGGTCAACAGTGACAGTAGGAGGAGAGAGATTCAACCAAAAGGTGACCAGACATGCAGCAATGAAAAAAACATTATTTCACTAACGCTAATTAATCCATTTCTCAAGAATATTCTTTTTAAAGATATTCATTTAACAAGATCTGAATATAAATATACAGGTTTAAGTCTGGTCACCTTCAATACGGCGACAACAGTAAAGAAACCAAGATATTTAATAATTCATAGTCGTTGGTAAATAATAATTTTGCCAACCCCGTCTACATAGGTTGTTAAATCTTACCATGCCTCATAAATTTTAGCTAAAAAAATCCGCGTTAAAACATTGATAGTAGAATAAACATATTACAGTCAATTGTTAGTCACATTTTTAAACGTAATACCTTTAGAACCAATTGTATGTGTTGTGTGAGTCCTTATTATAAATAAAATTTATTATAACGAGTTTCAAAGTTTTGGAAAGATAAACAACATATATAATAGATCTTCATATTTGAAATGAAGGAGTATATTAACACAGCATATCAAATTAACCAAAAACAGCTTTAAATTACCTACAACCGTTACCAGTACTCCAATTACAGAAAGCAAATATGAATTTATGTTCCTGCTCCCAAAATAACTTCAATACCATAAATTTAGGGTTAAATTCAGTCAAATATGATTAGTTTTAATACCAGCAGCAAATACGCATACAGAATTGTAAGGTTATGTTGAAAGATGAAGAAGTAAACTACTTATATAATTAGATCCATCTCTGATATTATATTGAATCAAGTTCCTGATTACGGCCTAAGATACAATAGTTAAATTGGACAGCGTAAATTATTTACCATTTTGACACTATGGATATTGAACAAAAAAGCTATTAATAGCTATTATTATATTAATGTTATTATTATATATTGTTATTGTACTACCAGTCTGCTGAATTCACTCACAGTTATAACAAAAAGGCATGTTTACTCCATGTAATTTTGCTGTACATTTTAAAAATTCAATAAAAATTCTTTATTTTCTAAGTGGTTGTATGTTAACCGAACCCGTGTACTTTCAGCATAATGCCTAAAATATTCTCTATTGAACGTCGGCTTGTGTATGTGTGTGTAACGTACTTGTTAGAGTTAATCCTGTGCGGCTTGCCATCGTGCGAGAGGCCGGCCAACTTGCGGCAGCGATAGTTCTCGTAGTGCACGGAGCTGGTCACGTCCTTGAGGTCCTGCAGATGCGTGCGGATCACCATGTTGCGCAGCGCCAAGAAGTCGCAGTGCTCCAGGTTCTCAACTGGAACAGAGGTCAAATGTACGTCAGTAATGATGTCGCCTTACAGGAAAGACGTGATATTTTTAAACCACAACTTTACAGGAGAGCATTTTCAAACGGTTAAATATTGATTAGAACAATGAAATTGTTGTGCTAATTAATGTGTTTTCGAAAAATAAGTAAAAAACTCCGTTCGATATGAAATAAGTCAAAAACCATTCAAAAATATAAAAATCGTTTTGAATGACATGTCACATTTCTCTTGTAAAGAGGCGATATGTTCCATGGTTCGAATGACGTCAGATGGTTTATTTCCTCCTTATAACCCTAGAACACGTCAGACGCCCCCAGTATTGCAACAGTAGTACTATCGTCTTTTACTTTAAATAAGAAAATAAGATGACGAACAGGCAAAATAGTGATAGAGTTGCATTATTATTATGAATCAGTGAAAAATGCATAGTTCTAGTGTCTTGATTTTAAAATCAAAAGTATGTACCTAAAGGTACATACTAATTTTTAAGTACTTTAAATGAATATCACATATAACAATAGATTACATGAAATTGAATTAGAAGGGTTCCATATTGTAGATGTTACACATCCCGCGGAAACTTACCCGGGATACTTACCTTATGAAGGGATGGACCCTTTTTGCCCATTTCCCAGTCTTTTACCCAAATACAACTATAACATTATACCATTTTACTTCTTTTCTAGCTGTTAACACACATTTTACCTGCAACGTCGTCCCTTTTGCTGATTTTGAAACTGTTAAAAACTTCTTGCCCAGGAAATGCTGTTATTACAAAAAACTAACTATGACAAGGCTTCAATTGGTCATTTCTACCTAGGAAAAAATAAACCTCATGGTTTTCGTACTCACCCTCAGCGATCCCCCAGGGGTACTTGCGTCCACGAATGCGACGTCCGTCCTGCTCGATGACGGTGTTGGCGCCCACCACGGCGAACGGCACGCGGTGACGCAACGCGCGGGTCACGTCGCCCCCCTCACCCTCCTCCCCTGCACCGCTCTCCGGAAACTCGTAGATTTTGATCTTGTGCTGCGCTATCTCTTTCATTATCTGAAAGAAGGAGAAAAATAACAATAATGGTTATATTTAAATCAGACGACCAAGATGTACATTCAAAGCAATTATATTGTGACCGCACATACCAGTATCAATTAAGTATTTTATAACTAATCTTCAAGAGAGAATATGAATCTCAT
>DWPA01006403.1:0-11013 GCA_018251375.1 Calpodes ethlius
GCCTAGTTGGTAGTGACCCTGCCTGCGAAGCGAGGAGTCCTGAGTTCGATTCCCGGCAGCAAATTTATGTAACAGATAAATATTTGTTCTCAGGTCATGGGTGTTAGTGACGTGTTATTTGTGCCGTGCCACCCGCGACACAAGTAAATGTATGAGTGTGTTAGCGTTTATTTATTAATTATCTTTTTCTACCGACTAGCTATAATTTTCCCTATAGGAACATCGTTATTTACATATTAATTCAGGCCTACGAGCACCTCGAAGCAGTTTATAAATAGACTCGAGACAAAATGTCTACGTGCTACAATGGCCGCTTTGGGAGATGCCAGACAATGATATCGATCGAGATGGGACCGGCATTGGAATGGATATGGATATGTGGACCGCACATCGCCTCGTTCAAGTCACCGTCCGGCTTCCCAGCCGCTGCCTTTCAGATATTGGAACGAAAGCTATAAGAACTAACTTTTTTGTCACTAAATCTTCCAAAGGTACCAGAAACTAGAGGTTTAGAAGTTGCAGGTTATTTAGGAGGACTACTTACCAAAAAACCCTGAGACAGTCTTTCGGCGCATATGGAGAGGTTCTGGGATCTCCCTTGGAAGCCATGGGTACTAATAGCATAAAATTATCACCATAAACTAAGTTGCAATTAGCAGCAAAAGACCTACCGAGTATAAAAAAACCCATTTTCTTATTTTGCTATGTCAGTGCACTGCAGCCATTTAGTTGTGTTATTACTTGGTAGTGTTGTTACTTGGTAGTGATTTTGTTTATACTAAAGTATACCAATTTTGATTTACAGCAGTTACAGACACTTTAGTGAGAAATAAATACTTGTCCTCATGATTTGTGATGTGTCAATAGTGTGTTGCTGGGATTCGCGCCTCAGAAAATCCTAGGAGAGGATGTTACGAGAGCAAACGTTATTTATAACTTGCAACTCAAACCCATGAGTTGCATCTATCACGGCTTGATCTATGGTGTAAATAGAGTGTTGCAGGTATCTGTGGACGGCAATGATCAATTTACTACAAACCAACAGGTGGTCCATAATTTGTTCATGAGCTATTGATATAAAACAAATATTAGGTTATTAAACTAAACTCATCATGTACGGAGCACATTTTATTCTGGTATAGGTAATCACGATATTTAATTTTTATGCCGATTTATTAACCCAGCTATGTGGATCGTAGTCACGATTAAACTAATATAGTGAGTACCCGTATCATAATAAAAAAATATATTTTGTATTTAAGCTTGACTAAAGTATACCTAGATGTATCTACATAAATGACAGGATAATAGTTAGAAGTCTTAGGAGTTAAATAACAAGCATGTGAAAACTACCTCCACATATCTTATAATTGTCCCACTGCTGGGCTTGAGTCTCCTCCCACAGTGTAATGGGAAAAGGTCAAAATCTACCACGCTGGCCAAGTGCGGATTAGTAGATTTCACACACCTTCCAGAACTTTATGGAGAACTTTCAGATGTGTAGGTTTCCTCACGACATTTCCCTACACCGAAGCATGGGATAATTAACTTGTAATACGCGCATGACTTTAATAAAATTACAGGTGCGTGCAGGATTCGAACTCACGCCCCCACGATCGAGAAACCAACTACAAAACCACTACGCTATCAGTGACATAAAAAGCCATCTAAACACAACAAAAGTCACATTACAAGTTAATACTCAGTCGTCCTTTGAATAGGATGCCCACTTGCAGTGGGTAATCCGGATTTGGGTCACCGGTCAGCTATTGAGGAAATGTGGGAAAGACTTAGACAAGGATTTCATATGTAACATATTTAGGATCATAGAATCGTAGCGCCGAATAGTGTAAAGAGGCTTAGCTTTATAATAAACCTTGAAAAGGCTTTCTCTATGGACCTGACTTATATGTGATTTTTGTCTTAGGAATATAGTCAATTAAATGTTACATTTTTGCTAATTTAATGAAACAAAATAGAAGCCTTGGAATACATTTTCAATATTGGCTGGAGGGTGACAGCCCAATGTCTATAGCCGAGGAGTCGATTACGGATTGCGCCAAGAAATAGTTAATTCAGATAATTAAGAAAGAAAGTAAAGTAAAACATTTATCTATTCAAAAAGATACGAGAAGAATAGGCGAAATAAACTCCTAGGTAAATATTTTAGTTGTACCAGTTTTAAGGTATTGGACTTACTAACTTTGATAAAGATTCAAGCAACTCCAAATTCGATTCCCGGGAATTCGTTTTTGTTATAGATAAATGCCCGTAAGGCAATGAAAACCGTAACACTGAATACAGGAGTGTCTGTCAGTGTAAGGATTTAAGCAGGTACCAGTTATTTAAAATTACTGAA
Source organism: Calpodes ethlius (assembly GCA_018251375.1). Lineage (NCBI taxonomy): Eukaryota > Metazoa > Arthropoda > Insecta > Lepidoptera > Hesperiidae > Calpodes > Calpodes ethlius. The sequence continues at coordinate 2,360 of DWPA01006403.1, forward strand.
TAATCTTTATAAGTATCATGTAATAACAACAATTGGGGATAAAAGACGAAAGTAGGTACACAAACGTAATTCGATCGTACGAGTTGAGTAAATCTCGAGATACTTAGCAAATCGTCAATAACCCATAGCCGCGGAGCTTCGCCAATAGCCATCGAGTTAGAACAATCCAATTAATTAAAAAGCAAATTCCCAAGAAGCCGGTCTCCAGCGCGGTTTTAATTATTGGCTTATTCAGCGAGCCTGGTTGTGACGCCGTTCCGTTCCACAATAAAACTTGGTAGCTGGTATAATTGGAGCGCTGTATTCAATATAATTGGCCGGTATTGGAGCTCTGTGCTCCGAGCCAATCAAAGTTTGGAGCGACAATGCCTCGCAGCCGTACCTAATTGCCAATTGGCGAATTGATTAAAAACGTGTCCGAAGCGATAGTGAGTGTTAAACAAATGTTGTTAGCATTTTTTGGGATTTGTTGGGGCTTTGTGGGATTGAGTGGATTGGGACTGTTTTACGTGAATTGGTACTTACGTAGGTGGGTACTGTGTGGTACTGGTGAGCGGAATGATGTTTAGGTTGAAACGTGTAAGCGTCTTGATATAAAAATGATATTGTGGGCGTGGGCAGTGATTGAGTTTCTCATTTAAAAAATGTAAATATGTCTTAAAAGTTTGTGTGATCATCGCGTTTTTAGCTTTTATTTGAAATTCGAAAAAACTGATGTCCTTCAGAAAATATACTCTTGGTAGTCGACAACTGTTGGCATATACTGACATCGTCAGGTATACTTAATAGTGTCACTGTCATTGTTATTAAGTTACCTATTATTAGTCTACTTTGCAGCAGTCCGCGATTAAAATGTATGACGGTATATACTTTAAGACTTGCGTGGAACCTCCCTCCCTCCCACAAAGGAAAACATGCACTACAATAAATTAAAGTATACCAACATACATACCACCACCAACACGTGTTTCCCGAAACCGAGAATCATCAGGGTAAGTTGACTCTACGATGTTTAATCGCAAAGTCTAACTTGTGGTTTAACTTCTAATTGTTGCAGAGTAGACTCATAATGACTTAATGGTGAGGTTGAGCAAGCCATACAATATAAAAAATGGTTTAAGAATCGAGTGATAGGTTAAATGACTGATGATTAAAAAAATAACAGTGGCATACGGTTCGGAAAAATATTAGGTAAGATAATTAATCACGTACTGAAAATACCAGTGGTGCAGCGTGAATGGCGGGAGCCCCCACAAAAAATATGGCGGCCCGTCATAAAGCCGCTATTGACAACAAAACGCAACTAACAACCCGTTTGCCTAATCATTGGGGTAGGACAGCATTTGTCAAACTTTATTTTTTTCTGGTTTTTGACATATTTTTCATAGGTTTCATGTGATAGAAATCGAATTTGGAGTGTATTTTCAATATCATACGGTTAAGTAAGATGTTTTTCTATCCAATACAAACTAATTAAGACCGGCAACATGAAAAAATACTTTTTAAGGACTAACATTTCTATCCTCTACGACTTAGGTACTGGGAGAAGGCTCGCAGCTAAAATAAAATAAACGAAGGTTATCAAATTGAGTCTTAAAAGTGATTTTAACAGAAGAGTACAAAAAAAAACCGAAAAAAAAAACATTTAAATTGTCCCATATTTTATTATTTCATTATGATATTTTGAGCACTTTGAGAACATCTGAAGCCTCGCTATAAAAATAGCACCTGCTAGTTTATTATCGCAATAGATTTGGTATGAAAAAAAAATGAAAGGACAGGAAGTGATAAAAACTCTTTAGGGTCTACTATAAAATAGCTCGCTGGCCATCTCCAGTTTTTGTATTTCATTGACAAAATACGAGAACTCACGGGATTACGTGTCGATATTTGCACTTTTTTCTTACGTGTTTTTTATCATATTATGATATAGTTTTGTAAGTTAATACACGATTATATTACATCAACAGTTGTATTAATCTGTATTTAAACAAAATAAACGTTATTTTAACGGAACCCAGTATGTACTATGTAATAAAATAACAAAATTAATTATGCAAATATTTACTTAAATTGTGATAGGTTACTATACATATTATCTGAAATATATACCATGAAACTTGTAAAAGTGAAAAATTACAACCTAACCACCGTAGACTGTTATAATCTTTGACACTCACGCCCCATTCATTAATTTACCCCAACGGGAATCGAACCTTAAAATTCTCCCTTTACAGGCAACTTCAGTAGATGGTTACTGCGCTCCATGTTTTTCCGATGATAGAAAGCTAATAATATGAAATCTGTACTAATATGATAAATGCGAAAGTGTATTTGTTTGTTTATCTTCTTTCACGGTGTCATGGACCGTCGCTATGGTATATTTTTGATTTAGAGGTAGTTGACAGAATGACGAGTACTGTAGGCTTTTTACTGCGAATAAACATCTCATTTCTGTAGGAAGATCCATTACGATGTAGATGTTAGCCAAATTAAAGCAAGTGTTTAACAACAAAGCGTTGCCTAGTGGTGATAGAAACGAATTGACATACTTTTTATTGCTGTTCTTTACACACACGGTGGCGGAGACCGGGACCGAGGCAGAGACTGACCTGAATCCGACACTTGGGCAAAGACCAGGACAGAGATGGAGACCGAAACATTAAATATCACCAAATAAAGTTCAATTATTTCCAATCGTTGAAGAGTTACAGTTATTGATGTACTGGCGCAATATAAACGTTACTATAAACTAATAATTTTATACACGATTCTATTACTCGCATGCTTTGAGAAGTTCTACTCTTTAACTCCTAATCCTTTCATCAGATTCTGAACATATTTATATAGAACTAACTGGAAGCAATTTTCTACACAATACCATTAAAACTATTCAAATCGCTCAAACCATTCTTGAGTAATCGACGAACATCGTAAAAAAAGATTCCCGATGAATTGAGAACCTTCTTTTGTTTTCAAGTCGGTTAAAATGATAATATTTCTTCTCAGTAATTAATAGTAACCTCGAACGGTAACAGAACATTTAAGTTATCAAGTGTTACACTGAATTACCGACTGCTTATCGCTCGCTATCGTATTTGCATAATGTAATCTATTGTTTTACGCTTGTATTATAAGCAACTATTAATTTCTGTCATCAGAGGAGATAAAATGACAACGTGTAAATATCTAAGGTAGTGTAGGTAACTCGCATGTATTGGAAAGTTTTATCGTATCGTTATCTGGATAAGTGTTGTCATTTAAAAGCCGATTATAAATTATCTTTATATCTGTTGACAAAGTAGTATGGAATGTATAAGGCTTCATTTGTTCTCAAGACTATGCCAAGTTCTGTAATGACTATGCCAAATTCTAAAGCAGTCCGTTGAACGGAATAATGATCGGACTTTCTTTTTGGCCCAATAACATTATTAATATTTATGGCATTTTTCAATAATGACGCTTAGAACTGAAATAGTCGTGTGTAATATATAACCAGTTCAAGGAAGCCTTTAAAGGCTATCTTGGTACTATGAAAATATTGCAAATTTTTTTTTTCATGATTTCCGGTTAATTACAACTTTCCATTGTCAAACAATATGTATTCAACAATTGTCTGTGTGTCACCGATCTAAAGTCCACGATAACATTTTCCAGCCATTACGATTTTCTTAATTTAAATTGCAACTTATTTTCGCGGAACTTTAACTATTTACGTTATTACAGAATTTATACAAAATAACTCACTCAATTCGCTCTCATTTTGTTAAAGTTAGTTATAGATAATTATTAAATCATTTGAGCAGTTTTTGTCTTCATTTATTTACAATTTAAATCGAGCAGAGGCCAAGTCTGGAATATGGATCAATAGGCTCCATTGTATTTGAATCATCAGGCCATAACGTGCTGCCATTTAAAAAACTTCCTACAAAATCCCGTTATACATCTTATTACAACGTGAGAGGGTTTCAATTCGTATATCAAAGAACTTGGGAGCAGAAAAACTGGCAACGATTGATGCAAAACGCTACGAACAAAGAGGTGGTTTTGTGAAACTTCTCAGAGCCGTTACTTCCATCGGGCTTCCATGTTTCCATGTTTGAGACCGTTTACTTTGGTAAATAAATCAAAGAAATAAATGCATGTAACTTATAACGACTCGCCATTTAACACTTATATCGATATTTTAGAAGGAAAGCTTTTCGCTTATTGACGATGAAGTGCATACGAACCCGTTTGTAGGTTGTGATGATGAAAAACAGTCGGTACTTATTACTAACTATTGGAGTGGACTGTAGTTGTTCTACTTCGTGGCGAAATAATTAAATATTACGACGAGGAGATAAAATAAAAAAAGGCCTACCAAACAGCAATAGGCCAGCGTGGTGGACTTGGGCCTGTATCCCTCACATTGTGTAAGAAAACCCGAGCCCAGCAGTGGGAACGTTATGGGTTGTGGGATGATAACAATAATGAATGGCAACGAACCAGTGCATATATGAAACTTCGAGATCTCGTGTCAGTCACGAAAGTCACGAGTGTCTCCCTCTGCCAGTAATCCTATATCTTTCCAAGTTGGAGGATAGGAAAACAGCCTCTTGTACCACTGCTAATCCACCAGAATTGCAGTATACAAACAGTGGCATGAGTACGATGTTATATAAATTATTTTTGTCGATAAAATCACAGATATTCTACTCACGTAATACTATGAATAATGCAGTTAAAATGTGATTTATTTATCGCGCGTGCTTTGTGACGTAAATACGATATTATGCATAGTAGGTACCCACAGAGCTGTGGGCGCTGGCGATCTCACTCGGTATGGATCCCATGTCATAATGTATTGTGCGTTAATAGGATTGCACGCTGCATTCGTATTACAAATGTATCCAGATATTAAAATATATGGTATGCATAGAAATTTAAAAACCGCCTGATAGATTTTGCCGTTAAGTATGTCAACTTATTTAGTTGAAATAGATTGTTTTACCGTATGAAACGATGGCATTTGTGCGGAAAAAAGCGTAAGATTTTGATCGTGATGAGATTTTTTAAATTATAATAGGTAACTGAGCATAATTATGATTATGAACGTAATTATGACGTCATCGATCACAAGTTACGTACTTCTAATGTCATCTAAAATTGCATCATGTTATATCATGAAACGATATTGCGTTTCATCCATCCATCCATCTATAAATTCGTTCGTCTACAATATTATTTAACTTTCCATTCCGTTATATTTCCAACCCATTAAACAAAAGATTCCAATATAACGTCTTAAGTGATCAGTAATATCAGAATTCATTTGAAACTCTGTAAATTCCTGTCTGCAAAGATCCTACAAAGTTAAATTTAGAAATATAGGCGGGTAAAAACCGTTAATAGTCCACATAATTAACATTTAACTCAAATCTGTCTGTTAAAATTACAGATTTATGCCTCTAAATTGGTTACCAATTTATATTTACGTCATTTGATTTCGCTCTGACATCATTCTGTTCACGATTATAGCAAAGTTAAAATATCGGATCATATCCGTAAGGTTTGTACCGTAGGTCCTACACTACATTAAATTGAATAAAAAAATATCATTGAATCCATATTTATTGTGATGTACTCGTATTATTATTTATAAAAATATTAAATTTTCCATTTCATTCTAGCAAGATAACTTTGTAGGTAAAGACTTAAAAGGTACCTTACGTAGATTATTCAATATGATACTCATATTATAAATGCGAAACTATGTTTGTTTGCATATTTGTTTGTTTGTCATTCTTTCACGACGCAACGGAGCATCCATATAGTATGATTTTTGGTCAGGAGAGAACTTTGAGGATGGAGAATATCATAGGCTACTTTTCAACGCAAAAAACACCTAATTTCTGTGAGAAGATCCATTACGTTGAATAATTCAACGAACTTAAAGAAAGTTTTTAAATCGAAAGCTTTGCCTGACAACCAATGATAGAAAGGGATTGACAACCTTCTTATTGTTGTACTCTTTTTACACGTGGACCTATCAGCGGCAGTATCTACATAGTTTAATTCAATTTTATACTTAGGAACAAACAAGAAGATTAAATGACGCGTTTAACCATCAGCAAGCCTCAACGAAGCCTTTGTGTGCATAGATTCGGTTGTGGGCGCTAATCGGCCACAGAGAGCACTTCAAACCATATGGTCTGAACTAAGAATTAACCAACGACTAAGATTCTAAGGTCACTTCGCCATCGTTCACTCATAACAATTATTTGTTCAATACCTACCTACTTATATTAAGTACAGATGTAAACAAAGCCGTGGATAATCTTTAAATTTACAACATGCCCTTTACAAACGGTTTTTCTAATTCTCCTCTTACATTAGCGGTAATTTTAACGTATGATATTATCTTCCGTCACTTCACATATCTGACGGCCCCGTAGCCTTGTTGAAGGGATCGAAAACGAAGCGAGAGGTTCGATTCCCGGCCGGGGATATTTATGTGACAGACATATATTTCTTCTCGAGTCATGAGTGTTAGTGACGTGTTATTTGTATTGTCCATGACACCCGCGACACAGGTGTCCCGCGGGGGTATGAGTGTGTAAAAAATCAGTTAAATTAAAGAAAGTGATTAACAACAAAGCGTTGGCTAAGAACCGATGACAGAGAGGCAAACTATTTATTGCTGTTCTTTTCGCATACGTGTCTGAAGTCCCGGATAACATCTAGAATATAATAAACGATTTCTCCCATTTCAATCTTACTGTGAGTCTAATATCGACTTTTCACCCAAACGTCGTAAAGGACATTTGGGTGAAAATTACGTATTTAGAGACCGTTTTACTCCGATTTTTATTCTCTGTCAATCTGTATTTTCACTTCCTCAAAATTCTTAAAAAAAATTCTTACGACTAAGAAATTTTATATATTTAACAACTGATGTAACGATTGTAATCAGTAAATAGCTGCAATCCAATTCTGTATAGTTTTTTTAAAAAAACTGTCAAATTTAAAAACTTTCTTTCTCGTAGGGAGCTATCATCTAAGTAGCTCAATTAATAAAAACATAGACGGATGATATTAAAAAAAAAAAGATTTTCGCTTCTGAAAAGTCTAATTTTATCGTTTACGACTTTTGAACCCAGAGGTATCGATATGGGGACCTGACGAGCGAATTCGATTCACGCTTAACTTAACAGTACTACCAAGTTAAGTGCCCTCAGTTTCCTTTAACGCATATTTTAACGATGTGCGTCACATTTTATTTTTTCGCACCTGAACGTAAACGCATAAAGATTTCAAGAGCCAAACAAAGAAAGCATTCCTCTCACTCGGAGAAGGGAGACGGAGGCACCCAATTAGCACGACCAGGAAGCATCTTCACGCATGACCTTCCATCACTCACGCGAACCGTACAGGCAACTTTGAATTATAATACAAAAGCACAAGGTTGATTTCGACTTGTCATTTCTTCGGCACTTACTATTAGGGTTGCCACTTAAGAATTTAATAAATGCGCGTAAATTATTTGAGCTATTAACAACCGCGCCTTTAAAGGTAGGAAAACGTATGGTGTATGAAAGTAAAATTTTATTTATTATTACGTTTTATTTTTATATAAAAGCAATAACTCGGTGTAGACAGAGCTTAATAACACAAGATACGTAATGAGACTCAGTATCATACATTTTTGTGTAATCCGACTGACTTATAGTGGATTATTTGAAGACCTTGCAAAATAACGATGTACAACAGTGATATTCAAAATTCTTAATGAATTAAATATAAAATACCTAACTATAACCTGCGTGCATTGCTACGCAACAACAACTAAAATAAAATATATTAAATTCATTGGGATGACAGTGGTGCCATCTGTCGAAGAGTGATCTTACCAACTCAGAAACCTTCGTGGCCTCATGCAGAGCAACTTTGCTAAAGATCATCACATGATCAAATGCATAGTTTACGATGTTATAAAGGACATACAGACAAACATAAATATTTATATATGAAAAATAATAACGTTAACAAAACTGAAGGTATCTAGAGTACATTGAGCCACGCTGTACCAATACATTGATAGGGCAATGTACAGCAACGTCGGTACACACAGTATACAGTTACGTACAGTATACTCCTTCACTAATAACAAAACTGTAATGGGACGAATCTGTAATTGTTATTTTTTGTCTGTCTGTTTGTCTATGCAAGATATAATAATAGGATAATATGTGGTATATTTCTAGCTTATATCGTAGTTATATCTTCAGGACAGTTCTCTTACAAGAACTCAAAAAAGAAGTTCTGTGAAAATATTAATTACTAAAGTTTTGATAGCATTTATACAATTATTGAAATAAATTAATATTTTCATAATTACAAAAATTGATTCTTTAAATGATGAAATGGCATAAACTTCAAATACACTTAATGACTGAAGTTAATTAATAGCAATATTTCCATCAGGTGTAAGTAATTGCAGGCAGGTTACTAAACCGAAGCGAAAACAGTTCATACTTGGCTCGTATGACGTTAAGATTGTAGTTACGTCAATAGCTAATATTCAATTCAACCTTTTAAACAAAAAGTTACTTAACGAAATATGCAACAGTGAGTTACGAATCTCATTTAAAATAACTATGAAATTTGTATTT